>JAHZMW010004624.1:0-10685 GCA_027743745.1 Alloscopus bannaensis
TCCAAAACTAAACATCTTACATTGGGGATTAACAACATCTACATACTCCAACTTAGTACAATGAACATTTAGTCAGTCAAAACGAAATCAACATGAAAATCTAGTGAAACGAACAAACACTCCCATTGCCCCACATTTTAAAGTTGAAATTTGCTGACTTTATTTTAAAAATCGTAGGCATATAGTTAAAGTTGTGTGATATATGGGGAAAAGTGAGATTTTACTAAATTTCAATTTGTCCCAATTTTGTCGAATGGATATTTGCTTAATATTTAAAAATCGTATGCATTGTTAATGTTTTGTTTAATATGGGGCATGGTGAGATTTCTCTAAATTTCATATTGCCTCAATTATGCTTACGGATTTTTGACGTTCTATGTAAAAATTGTTTTGTTTTTTAATATGAGGAAAATCATATGGCCAATTCTTAAACTAAGATAGCGATATACAACATGGTATGTGCAACACAGCAGTCTCGCCAAAAATGCTGCCCAGAATTGAAATGACCCTTTTCTTCTCTCTCTTTACTTTCTCTTTGACTTTCCGCGACACGGAGTTCCAACCAAAACTCTGTGTTTCCCTGTTTTTTCCCTGAGTTCATTATTATTATCACAACTCCATTTGTTCCCACTGATAACGAATATCGTCCCGCTTTCTCCTTTCTCATTAAGTTTTTTGTGCACTCTACCCTTTTCCTTGGACGTAATGCAAACTGAAGGAGAAAGTGAATTGAGTCTTTTGGAATATTTTTTTTTGTAAAAAATCTACGATTTACGACTCGAAAATAATTGAACTGGCACAACGGAAGCATGACAGTTTCTCTCTGACAAACAAAGACATTACGCTCCACAAGAGGCAAAAAACATAGCTTTCTCTTGCTTTCTCCAAATTATAGCTTTTGTTTTCTACGATGCTCTTTTCCGGAAAGGTTACAGAGAAAGGTCCGAATTGCGAATAAGGTTTGGCAACAAAAAGCAAACAGCACGATTTTTTGTACATTCTCCAAGAGAACTTTCTCCGGTGCAGTTCAGAATTGCAAAAGTGCGCCATGCGGTTTAATGTGTGTTTTTACTTGAAACCCTCGTCACGGCACTGATTAAAGGAGTGCATCACTTTTTGCATTTTTTCTGCAGTAGAAAAAACAATGGAGAAAGCACGCTCCACTGCAATTTAATTTAATGCTTCCCGGACGCCAATTCAAACTCGACTTTCTCCAAAACTTAAAAACGTTGCCTACTTACGGTTCATTATTATTGCTGTTACGAAACAAAACTTGGAGATTTTCCAACCTATTTAATTCTTATTTGTGGTAATGTCTCCACCGTCTGCTTTCACCTCGACAATATTGCTCAATTCTGACGCTTTTTTTATACTCAAAAAAGGGGACAACAGATGCTGCCCGCTTTCTCCTGCCGTTTTGACTCATTTCGAGATTAAATGAAAAGTTCATTAAAGTTGGGCGCCGTTGTGGGAATAATCGGGGAGTACAATTTGGGTGAAAGCAATTCTGCCGACGTTCATTTTTTTGGTCATGGTCACATCGAGTAAAAGAAAGTTGCTTTCACCGTCTCTCGTGTCTCATAGAGAAATTATGGTTATTAAGCGGAGAGGTTATGGGTGTGTTACTGCCACGAAAATAGCTTGTCCACGCTTTCACCGGAGAAAAAATGTCATTGAATCAAGGTTACTATACGAAACATGCTGCAACTTTTTTTAAGTGAGTAATTTCCAACCCTATTACCATCCATAAGCGACATGTGTTTATTGTGCCCTTTATTCACACGCGGAGAAAGTTTCGAAGAAATTAGAAAAGCGAGGGTGGAGAAAGTATTAAGAAAAAACTGCGTTTTTTAACCGTACAACAATGTAGTACACAACGTTTTGTTGACGTGCTTTCTCCTTATCATGGTTCTATTTATGTTGTCCGTTTTCTCCACTAAAAATAGGATGACAACCGGAACGGAGTATTATCAAGGCGAAAGTCCATTCTCTTTTAGTTTATAAGGAGAAAGCCGCATTTACTTTTAACTTGGTGCTTTTGTACCGTTTTTTGTACACAACAAAAGCTGCTTTCAATTGGAGAAAATGTATGTGCTTTCTCTACCGCTTGTGTGTGTTTGAGCTTTAAAAACACACACACACTTTCACTTTCTCTTCCAGGACTTTTCCTCAGGGGAAATAACAAATGGTATGGATTCATCTGTACTTTCTCTGGATTAAAGTGGTGCTTCCGACACAAAACAGAAATTGAGTTTGATGTTTTTCTTCCTTTCTCTCGGAGCCACCACATCACTGTCTAAGATCGGAGAAAGTGTGGATATAATGCGGCTATAAAGTAGAGCTAACAAGTTGCAACAGAAGCTTATCTCTGTCTTAATTTCTGATGTACAAAGCGAAAGAGCGGAGACGACGGAGAAAGCTTAACTTTCTCCGTTGAAGATAAGGAAAGATAAATATGAGGACACAATGGAGAAAGTAAAAGACATGAAAGGAAGTGGACATTTTTTTCTTCGGCCAAAGAAAATATAATTGACTTTTCATTACGACTTTCTCCCTTCACACCTACTCACACGTCACCTTGAAGTGTGCGGAGGCGTTGCCACATTTATACCTTTCAGAAAAAGCGAGCAGATGGTGAAAGTTGAGGATGCAGTACGTGCCAAAATGTGTGCTGTCCCCTGACTTTCTTTTGGAGAAAGTATAAATATGATAGGCAAACATGAAGAAAAGCACGTTTCGGGTAAAAAAGAAAAATAATGCTGAACTGCGTCAGCACAACTAATAATAGTAATCATTTTTGATTAGAGTGGTGCATCTGAGTGAAAGTAAGAGAAAGTGAATGGATGTGGTTATAGTTGTAATACCAGTTTTGAAAATCGCAAGAGATAACCGGGAGTAATGAAAATGGGGACGTGTTTTGTTTTATAAAGGGAAAATGGGCTGTTCGTCATGTAACACGATCCTTTAACTGATATCTCTCCGGTGGGAAATAACAAAAGGTAAACATGTCGAGGAGAAAGTGTGAGAGAGAAAGTATTGTCTGGAATCAGATAATAACTGAATTACACCCAAAAACTTGCGTTGAGAGGTGGTGAAAGTTGGAGAAACTACCAACTTTTATATTGTACTCAAAATGAAGCTAGAGTTGAATTCGACAAGAGACAAAAGGTTACTTTTGATGAAGTTTTAAACTCTGATTTTGCATTTGAATTTATACAGTTGCTTTCTCCGCGTTGATTGACGGAAGAGTTGATTGTGAAATACAAGAGCAATGTTTTGTTCTTTTGAAGTGGAGGAGAAAGTGATGAAAACTTGAAATTGAGATGTTTTTGTTAGTTTATGGATACTATGTAACTTTCTCTTTCATATATGGATGCATGGATTTTGTTGCTTTCTCCTATCACCAAAGTCCCTCCACAATTTTATTTTGTGACTCTCTCTCTAGTTCTTGTGAAAGTGAAATCGATCCAAAGTGAAAGTTAACACGATGGCAATTCCTTGTAGACACTTTCTCTCAAAGTATTTATTAACAAAGAGAGAACGCACAGATTCGACCGCCTACTGACAATGAAATATTGACCAACATCTGCATATCCCATTTGGACCCGAAATCAAAAAAGAGAAAGCAAGTCGATATGAGAAAGTACATGTTTGACCGGTTCCGATATTAAAGAGAAAGTGGAGCTCAGAGAGATATAAAAATAGAGGAGTATAATAGTGTATTGATCGCCCTCCAGAGAAAACATGGCAAACTGTGGCGAAGATTGTCCACGGGAGAAAGTGGATAATAGAAAATGTGATGCAACTCCGATTTTGTTCAGATAAGAGTCAAAAGGTCGTGTGCCAAACTTTTGTGTGAATTTTTATCAAAGAAAGTTTTACAAAAATTTTGAAAACACTTCCGCGAAATAATGATTTGTTTTATGGTATTATTTTCGTTGAGAAATACTGGTGAAAGTGTGAAAACTCGAAGAATCTTGAAACTGCGTCAAGTATGCGTAATATCCTGGTGATAGTGGAGAAAGCACACACTAAACTAGAGTGATGAGCATAACGATCACATTCTTTTCTTTCTCCAGGAAGAAAGTTGTGTTTCGTAACAGAATTACGGAAGGACTCACAAGCACGTGTCAATAGATTTGAAAAGAATGTTTACACAAAGATCACATTCTCCTTGGATGGAACATCCTTTTGCTTTCTCCTCTTATTTTCTGCAGCGATTTCTCCACTTTTTATGTGAACCAAAATTTTTAATGCGATTTCTCTGCTTTCTCCGTTCAGATCTCCACTTTCAGCCCCAGGTGGTCCTGGGACCGTGTTCGGAATCTCCTCAATCCTTCCCCTCCTCGGACAAGCTTCTTCCTCCTCCATGGAGACGTCTGTGCGCCACTTGATCTCCACCTTGAAAGCGGAGCGAGACGCCGTGAAGCAGACAGTTGTTATGGAACTGGAAACTAGTCTGGAGTCACTGACCCCATCTCCAAAGTCATCGAGCCCTTACTCCACCGGACAAGCCTGGATGTCTTCTGCTGAAGCTCGGAAACTCTTAGATTGCAAAAGCTTACATTCCGGTAAATCACTTTAATACACTTTCTTCCGACTTTCTCCAACTTTCACTTTTTCTCAAACTTGCATGCAAATCGATTCTTTTCAATAAAAACAGAAAAAAGCGTGTGTCCCTGATTATTTATTCATTGATTAAGATTTACGCTGCTTTCTCCAACTTTTATGAGATTTTTTTTCTGTTGTAGAAACGTTCCAGCCGGAACGTAACAAAAACGAGATTATCAACTCGCCCCAAAATCAGAGAAAGTTGGGAGAGCAGACGAACGGGAACAATCGGAATCGAGTGGAAACCATCAATAATAACAATAACAATCAGAATGTAAATTGGGAACGTGAAACGCTCCTAAAGTCGCGACTCCATGAGCTCGCCTCAACGCTGGAAAGTGTGACGACGAATTCGGCGTTGAGAGAAAAGCAAAATGAGGAAATGATCAATGAGTTGAATAGAGCGAACGGGATCCTCATGCAGACTCTGGATGTTGCGAAGAAGAAGTATCAATCGAGGCTTACAAAGATGGAGGAGCAAATCCTCTACATTTCGGAGCGTCACGCGAGTCAGCTCCGCTTCTTTGGGATGCCTCAGCAACACAAGTATCATGTGTAAATTGGAGAAAGTTAAAAGGAGGCAATTGGTGCTATGGAAAAATTGGAGAAATATTTGTCTGCAATGCAGAAGAGAAAGTGGTGTCATTGGTTTTACTAATTGTGGTGAGGAAACAATTTTTGGCACCATTGGATACCTGCGAACATTATAAAGTATGTATCGATGGACTAGTTTTCCTTTGGGCAATTTGCTTTTTTTTTAGTAATTTTCATTTGGGTTTTATGATTTTTAAAAAAATATTTTAAAAGTGACATTAATGAAATTGGATAAGCAAAAATTCAAAAGCGCAAATGAAATTGATTAAAAAAAGCATATGGCTCAAGGGAAATTTAGTCCGTCGATAAACATATATTTATAGGTATACTAATATCTCACTTTTTCTCGATCGTAGTCATCATAATCAAGTTTAGATCACCAAACTACATCAAAAGATATTGTAATGTACTAGTTTAATATTATTGTACCTTCTCTTAATAACAACGGATTAATCCAAGTTAATTAAAATATTATAGATCTCTACTGTACATGTGAGATTGTAAGCTAACAAATTTTCGGTTGGCAGGTTGGGAATAACATTAATATTTGAGTGGATTGTAAAGTTGAGAAAGGCTACTGGAATGTTTCCGATTTGGAAAACAAAAATTAATATTTTCTCTTCTGTATTTAGTTTTCGTAATACCATATTTCTACTGCTAATCAAGATGCATATATTTAACTTGTATGTCAATGTCATTTAAGCCGAGACTCGGTGTAACTTTTTTGTTCTTGGTTTTTGGCAAGAGTAGCCACAACTGCGGGTGGTACAAATAACGTAGAAAAATCTTAGCAAAACTCGTGTAACTAACTTTAGAAAACGATCCAAATGATATTACAACCGAGAATGTATAAGTTTACCAATTTACTTTAAAGTCGACTCAAAAGAATAAAAAATATAGTTACAATGTTCACATGTCAGTTTCAGAACACTTTTAGCTTTCACATATAGAGTTCTGTAGCTCGTAATATGCTAAATGTTCTAGATAATATTAAAACAAAATCAAGCATTCAATTGGAAAGTAACGCTGTTGTAGTTTTTGTGTGAGTTTAAAAAATAAATTGCAAATTTACTTTAAAATGTTCAGTATGGCAAGAGTTGCATTTTTTTGCTCTAAACTAAAAATTTATTTGCTAAGTAAAAATTGCAACTTTTTCGTTAAACAAAGAGCCTCAAAAAGCATACAAAAACCACTTCAATCTTTCAAGGTTGTTTTGAAAACAGTCAAATGTAGTATGAAATATAGATGTTCACCACAGCTTTTAGGAAATTTAGACATGAGGAAACATGGGAGTATTTGTATTTCCAATCCATACTGCTTAACGTTTAACCAAACAGGAGACCAACTACAATTATTTGATTGACAGGAAGTTGTGGTCTCGTCTAAAACAAATTTTGGTTTAGACCTTTGCATCCTGTCAGTAACCACTCTTTCATATTTTTAATGTTGGCTCAACTAAACAAAATCCGCCCTAACTGCCTTCCCAATCCTAAATTTATTATCCTACTTTTTTAGGTTGGGGTTAGCGAAATTTCGGCAGTATTCTCCTGAAATGAGAGACTCTTAATATTTCTTCTCAAGCTCGTCACGAGTCGGCCGCACTCCTTCTTAAAATTGTCTCCAAAGGCGAAGCAAACAACGAAACTCATCGCGGCTCCGAACACGTCACACAAACTTTGCAAAATGAGCAACTCCCTGTAAATCACCTTTTTTCCCCGAATCGTAAAAAAGACGATGCAATACACTCCGTGACACAACATCAACACGATCATGATACACGAGAAGATTTTCGCGGCATGAATTTCCTTTCGGTTTGAGGAGCTCATGGCGGCTCTGCCTTGGTTCCAGGAATAAATCTAGAAATTTAAAAAATTCATGATTTCCAAACAATTTTTTTAGTTTAAATAAAACTCACCGATTTGTAAAGCATCGCATTCAAAATCACGAGCAACGGCAAAGGCACCACAAAATGGAGGTAGGACACTGCCTCTTGCACAGGTCCGGTGAAAGTTTTGGCGAATTTCGTTCTCTTGATTATGTACGGAAAAGACTCCAAGGAGCATGGTTCTGTGGCATTCTCTAAATAAATTTTATTTTCCCCCACGACCGACTTGAAGGCCCAAGGAAGATTCGTAACTATGGAAAACACGATCACAAGGCATAGCACGACCCGGCAAAGGAGAGGCTTGAGCCACTCCATCGATTTGATCGGGAAGGCGACAACAATGTAGCGTTCCAAAGTTACCATGATTGTCATGTAAATCGACGCAGTGCGACAGATGGAGGCGATGATGTTCGAGAAACGGTACAACTCGAAGGCGCCTTTGCTCCGGTCCACATTTTCTAGAAAAAACAAAACAAATAATTTTGAATTTTTTGGGGTAATTATAATCATATATATATAAAAATGCTCACCAAGTATTGTAATGACCAAATACGAGAACACTATGGTGAATCCACACAAAACGAGTTCGGTCACTGCGAGAAATATGATGGAGTCTTGAAACGAGGTCCGAGTCCGTTGCCGGAAGACTCGGCGGAGGACAGCGACATTGAAGGCGCTTGCGGCCAAGCCAAACAGGCCCACAAGGAAGATGAGACAAACAATTAGGATACAAATAGAATGGCCGTAGGTATCGCCGGAGAGGAACTCCCCGTTTGATTTGCATTTGTATGTGAAATTCTGGACGAAACTATTGTTCTCGGAGGTGAAAGTCGAGTGGAGTTTTCGGTCGAGGAAGAAGCACGTCCAGAAGTCAATCCTTTCTGTGGAGGAGTTCATTGTGAAATAATTATGTTTGAGGTGGAATTGTAGAAAAAAATGAATTCGTGTCTTTAAATCATGAATCACGGAATGCTGAGTGTTGACTGGCTTCATATTTTTTGTTTGTTAGAGCCAGAAAGAGACCACTGTCATTTTCGTGGTTTTGTCTCGTGGTGGCTTTCAGGGTATGTAAATATTTCAGCTAGTAGATTGAACGGAAATCTGTCTTTCAGGCTACATTTCTTTCGCGGCAAGAACGAGTGCCATTTTACACTTTCAAAAGCTGAAACCATATTAAAAACGAAATCTACCAGATAAGTTATAATAAGCCGGTATTCTTCACTTTAGTAAAAAATAAATAAATTTATTACAAATAATAATGCTCAACCAATAAATCCAAAAATTTACAACAGTGCTAATTGAGAATTATTGCTATGGTGATATTTATAACAGTCTTAAACTTTTCGGTGGTTGGAAACCGGGTTCCTCAAAACTTTGCCTCGAATCGCAAATTCAGTACTTTTGATTAGCCGAAATACTACACCAAAATCATATAATATCATGACATGCTAGATTTAAACTAACATTTACACAGTAAGGAGCATAAAATCACGTCGTCTTCTATTTCGACGAAAGTTCATCCTGCCGGTAACCACAAGCTTGGTAATGCATACTAGACAGATTGACGCTATTCCATTTTGATAAAGCCGAAAAATGTATTGAATCGTGTATCATTCCCATTCACATCACACTTTTGTAATCTACATTCAGATTTGAGTTTCAATGACGACTTCCTTCTCTTCCAAGAAAATTCCAACACTTTTCAAGTTACGTCGTAAGCTCGACATCAGTTTGCCGCACTCCCTTTTGTAGTTGTCGCCAAAGGCGAAGCACACCACGAAACTCATTGCGGCGCCGAATACGTCGCAAAACGACTGCAGTAGGTGTAGTTCCCTGTAAATCGGTTGACGCGTCCGAATCGTGAAGAAGACGATGCAGTACACTCCGTGACACAATATTAGGACCATCATGATACACGAGAAGATTTTTGCGGCATGAATTTCCTTCCTGTTTGAACAGCAACGGGCAGCCATTCCGTTGTTACTGGAGGAGATCTGAAAATTATGGAAACAATTGATGCGGGTACAGTCTGATCAGAAATTATAACACCACCAGTTCAACCTTTGTACTAAACGAAATGACTTTGCCAAATACGTTTTGACATGACAAGTGCCGAACCCTAAAAATGAGTGTTGTTTCCATATCCCTAAAAACTTACCAATTTGTACAGCAAAGCATTGAAAATGACTAAGACGGGCAGCGGCACCACGAAATGGAGGTAGGACACTGCCTCTTGCACAGGTCCGGTGAAAGTTTTGGCGAATTTCGTTCTCTTGATTATGTACGGATAAGACTCTAAGGAGTATGGTTCTGTGGCATTCTCGAAATAAATTTTATTTTCCTCCACGACTGACTTGAAGGTCCAAGGAAGATTTGTGCTTATTGCAAACACGATCACAAGGCACAAAACAACCCTGCAGCGTAATGGGGTTAGCCAACTCATCGACTCGAGTGGATAAGCGACCACAATGAAGCGCTCAATCGTGACCACGATTGTCAAATAAATGACCGCCGTCCGACAAATGGATGAGATGATGTTCGAAGTTCGGAACAACTCGAAGGCGACGTTACTTCGGTTGACGTTATCTACAAAAACAAAGATTTCTGGAATTGTTCCCTTTTACTAAATAGTCTAAACAAATTTTAGCTTACCAAGTATCGCAATGACCAAATACGAGAAGACTATGGTGAATCCACACAGAACAAGTTCGGTCACCGCTAAAAATATCACAGAGTCCTGAAACGTGGTCCGAGTCCGTTGCTGGAAAACTTGTCGGAGGACAGCGATATTGACGGCGCTTGCGGCGAAGCCAAACAGGCCCACGACGAAGGTAAGAGAAACAATTAGGACACAAATGGAATGGCCGTGGATATCTCCAGAGAGAAATTCCCCGTTTGATTTACATTTGTACGTGAAATTGTTCCCCTTTGAGTGAAGCTTCTGGTTCAGAAATATGCACGTCCAGAAGTCTAATCTTTCCAGGGTTGAGTTCATTGTAAAAACTTGGAGGAGAAAGTGAGTTTGATTAAGTTTTGAGAACGACTTAAATATATTCAGGCATTATATAAATACTTGATCGTTTTCAGGAAATAAGTGAACAAAGAAATGAGCTCCAGACGTCAGAAATTTGATACTCAGTTGACTGTGACGTTCACCCTATCGTCCAGCAGTTAATGCTTATGTATGAAATTAGTTATGGCGAAAGGATCAACCGGACAGAGGATTTCTGTGGTCATCGTTTTTGTGGTATTAACGAGTTTTTGCGAAAGGATCACGGATGCATCGAAACAAGAATATTTGTGCATCCGTAGCAAACATTTAAAATACAGTAGAGACATTAATGAAGCAGCTCAAGAAACGACCAATCCAAATAGGCAAATCATAAAAAATTTTCAGCGCCAAATGCATGGCGTCAAACCAAACTTGAAAACATCGTCGATAATTGAGATTTAGCAGATTGTTCTTTTTTTTTCGTGCCATGCATTATTTATTTTTATTTAAACGTACAAGAGGAACCCTGCTAAACGCAGGTTGTTACACCTCAGGGAAATATATATATATTGTTTAAACACATTTGACATTACCTCATTACAG
>JAHZMW010004625.1:0-11780 GCA_027743745.1 Alloscopus bannaensis
CTCTCTGATAATATGTATAGTTTTTTAATATCTTTATAGCTAGGGTCTAAACCGCGTCTCATTTTAAATTATCAACCCATGCGGACCATCCTGTAATTCGCAATGTAATGTATAGAAGAGGAAGTTGGAAGTTAGTATATATAATAAGAAACAAAAGTATGCTAGTACCTATATAGTATGCATTTCATTCAGAATGAGACAACTTTGTGATTTTTTAAAACATTGAAGTGAGCAATTATATATTGGCACACATCGTGACTTGGGGTTGCTATATTTGTTAACTGTACCCAGTAAGAGAAGCACTCATGCATACAAGTAAATTTATGATACGTCAATGACATTTTGTCAAAGATCCTAATCATATCAGTCAAAGTTTAACGCACTGTGATCTCTGGAACACCGGAACAGTGATGCAGCTGTGCAAGCACCTTGTTACATCACTGAACTGCCGACTGGCTTCATCAAAGCACGTGCACATCTAAAGTCTAAAAGATCTTTTACCAGTTCAAGTCCGCATGTTCATCGTGATCGTGATGATATGACATATTCCAGAGGATAGGAGTTATCTCAATACATTGTATTTTGCATAACAAATATACTCCATCATGACTTGCGACGACAGTTGAGTTAAAAAAAAGTACAGACAAGCTGAATGGTGTCAGAATGGATTAATTTTTTGTATGCGTATTTGTTCCTCACTGAAATATAACTGTTGTTGACATTAGAGTTTATGTGAAAAGTGATATATTCATCATAATACATAACTAATACTAAATAATCAATTCCTGGAAAAGGCATGTAAAGGGCTGAAGTTCAAGGGTACGTTACTTTCTCGTCGTGATTAATAAGTGTAGGAACATGGATACTTTTATGTAGCTTTGTGCTCACATTCACAAGTGTGCTGTCCTCTCCTGGTACTATATAAACTGTACAGTGATTTGACAACAGTCTGGGATTCCTTTTCACTTCACACCATGTGAATCCTTTTTCATGAAGTAAAATGGAAAGATCTGCCCTTTTTGAGGGCTCATTCATGGTATATCAGCATACATCCAGATCCAGCAGACCCCTTCAGCCTGAGAACACAACAATGAGTCATCCTCTCCTACATATGCACTTACTGTGAATGCTACTTGGTGTTTGCAATCTTCCACAGCTTCTCCAATAAGAACCGCAGTCTCCGAGATTCTGGGAGAAGTCTTGAACTTGGAAATATACGTATACATTATGTGCCTACAATACAAACAAAGTTTACGCTTGTGAAGGGTGGCGTGTAATGAGATTGAGCTCCAGGAAATTCAATGTTACATGCATGCAGGCAGTCAAAAAATAATGAATAGGGTCACCGTTAAAGAAGTACGAGTGTACTGGATACTTACATACAACATAATAGGGTCTTCTCTGACTGAAACTTATAAAAGTAATCTGAGCATCGCCTCTCCTCTGCTACACACTCTTTTAACAGTTTCCCCATTCTCTCTGATTGAGAATCATTCAGTCAGACTACAAAAAAGGTTGTACAATATGTAATTCTCAATAGTCCGAGCCTAGTCCCCCCACTTTCTTCACAAACGCAAATCAAAAAGATTTGTTGAATGGCAAATAGTGTCATTGTGTAAAGAGAATTGTCCCATTAGTGTCCATAACGTGTCTTTCACTTACGAGTTTAAGACTTCCAAAACATGGAATGCAGGAATTCATAAATATCACAATTCAGTCTCACAGAAGACACTGCCTGCTGACAACGGAGTGTCTCACTCCAGCGGAAGGAACAATTACGGATTACTTGTAGTAGTACACAGGTATAACGAACAAATTAGTCTTCGGCAGAAATAAATCTAGATCTACTAAAATATTTACATAATATGTAAATACTTTACTGGATATCGTTGGACCTACAAAATATGTAGGTCCAACGATATCGAGTCGTGAAGCTTCGCCGGAAGTGCATTTAATTTATATTCCCGTATTCGTGTATATTTATAATCAAGGTTAGCTAATAGCTATATAAGGGTGTGAATTGCGTATAGTGGTTTTGGGTGGTATAGTCTGGTATACATATTTATATACAACCACAGTTAGGCTTCTACTCATTTTCGGAAATCTCAAAATGCCCATATACATGCGCCCTTCCGGATTTCTTTGTTCACCTTTGAACAGTCATCAAAGAGACACAGTCATATCGGGTGATTTTAGGTCGCGTATCATGTCAATTTTTAACTGCGTTTCTACGTCATCAACCTTGCCACGCAGACATTGATGTTATTACATAAATGCAGCGGGATATCATGAATTGCGAATTCTGAGCTAATTGTCCTCTCATATGTGCGCGTGTAATGAATGAATAACACGACTGACTCATCAGTTCAGTAATCATCATTTTAATAGTAAAAAGATGCGAAGCGCAACGTCATGTTTTCATGTTTGTTTTGGATTTGGACGCTGACCAAGTTCTACGTGTATGTGTCAATTTTCAACTTTAGTCCGAAATTAGTCACTGTTAGGTCATACAAATATTGTTCCTTCTCTTCTGCTGGCATTCGTTTTGGGTGACAGCATGAAAGTGAATCTAAATTAAAAGTATCACAAGTAGTCTATAAAATATACATTGTGTAATTTCGTTTTTCTCTTGTTTATATGGCAGACATCAACAGTTTAAATCATGCGTTGACGACTTCAGGACTGAAAATTGTGGACTTTAGAGGAGAAGCATTGACGTTTAAGGTAAGTCATTTGTTTTGAGCAGCGTAGCGTTTTGAAACAATTTCGAGGAGATCAGGGTATAAGTTGGTGTACTCAATTATGACACCCATAGTAAACTAGATAATAAATGTAGGTTTGATAATAACGGAGTGTGTTTGCAAACTTCATACAGGCGACAACTGCAGCCATTTTAAATTCCGTGTCCAACTGCGTTGAATTTATGCAACAGCGGGAGGATCTGTGGAAGAAGAGGCACGAACGCGAAGTTCAGAAGCGGAAGAAACTTGAAGAAAACTTCAATCAATCCTTGAAAGAGGCTCAAGAGAAGAAAGCCGCAATGGGAGGACCAGATTGTGAAGAAGGACCTCATAGCACTCTGAATGAGGACGAGTTTTACGATGCCGTAGAACTTGGCTTGGACAGGCTCGAAGAGGAGGAGGCGTTTAAGCAACGCCTAAAAACTATTAAGCTGGACACCAGTGCACCTCCAAGTCAAGCGCAAAACCATTCGTTGTGGCCTGAGAGTTAACTGTCTGTCATGATTGTGCTTGAAGTTGATTTCACCTCAGGATCAGGTTTTTAATTGAAACGGTAACTAATTACTGACTGCTTCTATCATGTTTTTACAGCCACATTGGAGCAAATGACAATACTGGAGTCCGTTTCAGAGGACACTTTGGTATTTCTTCAAATCCATAAGCGCGTTTGGCCTGCAGCACAAAGGGACGCATTATTTTGGTCCCACATAAGATCAGTGCCTGACTCACGAGATTCGGATGGCCCTAGAACATGGATAGTTTGTAATCATTCGACTAATCACGAGAAAGCCCCGGTACTGTTTCAATTTAAATTTTTTTAAAAATTACCTTAATGTCATTTAAGATCGCTTGATCAAATCTGTGTGTGACAACAGGAATTGAAAAATGGCAAGTATATTCGCGTGGATCTGACGGTTTGTATGGTTTGTCAAACAATTATTGAGCCACCCAAAAACGGAGCCGAAGTTACGAGAGAAAATCTGACTTGCAAAGTAACTTACTGTTCAGAAAGTAAGATCCAGATTCGAAAAATTATTTTATTTTGCATGTAACTTCCAAGTTTTCAGTATATTCTATAGCTGAGTTTTCCTAATACAATGATGTGATTTTGGCACAGTTAATCCAGGCGGATGGGCCCCTGCAGCCGCACTGCGGGCCGTTTACAAAAGGGAATATCCAAAGTTTTTGAAGAAGTTCACTCACTACGTGTATGAACAATGTAAAGACAAGCCGATCTTGTTTTGATGTCCCCGGGACAGATACGGCAGCCTACTGTGATTTGATTCGTTTTTATAAGCTTGCTCCATAGAATAATTAAATTAAATATTAATTATTTATGGGTTCGACTAGATTGATGTACACCGTATACAGGCCACTGGCGGCCGGGTTCATCGTTTTAGTTTTTAAGCCTTTCTGACTCCAGTGTACTGTAGTATTTTTTGCATCGAGTATTTGGGTACATGACAATTAAGCCAATTACAAATTCTCTGTACGCTTGATTTGGTTTTTGTCATCTTGGTATTTCAATTCTGCTTCCAAACTTCAATACTACTTTTTAATTCCCAGAACATGTCCAAACTTTTAGTATTTTACGTGAATGCTAGTTGAATATTGTTACATCACCCAAAGGGTAGTACGCTACGTTGTATAGGGCTTATAGATAATTGTCTCTACATGAAAATTATGCGAATATTCACGAGTTTCTGTTGTAAAGCCATAGGTGTATGCTGGAAGCAATTCTAAATGTACAGCACCTAGAAATTTTGATTTTATGCCTAACTAAAATGCATGATACGCATGATAGGTTTGAAGTGTGAAAGCTAGTTCGGTAACTGGTGACAAAAGTAGATATATGCTTGCAAAAATCTGTGATCATTAACTGTCTGTATACACAGTCGCTGTTTGTACGGAGTTGTAGGATTAACCTCGCGCCTTGATCTATATAGGTATGTATATAAAGAAACGTAAAAACTGGGAAACAGTGGAAAGATTTCTGTTCTTCTCCAGCGTCCACAATAGGTCGCATGTGTTATATCATCTGTTGGCTTGCAATTGGTGTAGTACTATAAACTGTCAACCTCTAATTCTAGAGCAGTTTCCCAAATCCATTTTGAAAAATCATTTAACTAATTTAATTAATTCTGCCATTACACAATCCTTAAATTGGAGGTTAGGCAATAATTCCTCAAACGTTTTTGATGGTTAGTTTCTCTTCTGCTCTTGCTTCTCAAATTAACCATCAGAAACGCTGATGGCTCCTGACCATTCCTACACCAGGCTTGTAGTAATAAATAGTCTGTGAATTTCTGTTGTTATCTATAAGGTTGCCAAATTACTTGAGGATCGTTGGTAGTGCATCAGACATGATTTTGTCAATCCACAATGTGTAAGTAAATTAGTATTACACAATCAAGCATTGCATCGCAAAAAGTACGATTGTTACAGTAGGCTTAACATTCATAATAATAAGCCTCTACTAATATGCAGTGCTACAGCTACAAACATGTATTTAAAATAATACGTAACCGCAACTCCGCATTACACGCGATCGAAAATGCGAAAAGAATATATATCAACTCAACTACTAATGGAAACAAAGCCCGTATTCTAGACCACAACTATCTACATCTGCATGGCATGATACAATGTAATTATAAATAATACGCAATAATGGTGATATTGTCTATTAATAGCGATCATCCAATTGAAATTACTCCATAATAATAATAACTTGCCTTTCGTTTGTGTACTGTACCAGCCTTATGTATGTACTTCAATAATAAATATACAATCAATTCCACAGCTTGTCAATAAGCACGACAAGAGACCTTTGTTTCTGCAGTATGTCATGTATGAGAATGAGGAAATGTCCATCCAGAAATTATCATCACTCAGAGACGGCATCGATACTAAATGCCGCAATAGCAATCATGAGCCATCCTACCTATTACACTATAGTACTGTGGTATAAATCGCACACTTGACGGGGTGTGGACGTTTTAGGACTACATAGTTTGTCAAAATTCTTATCCTATTCGGGTTCGTGAGTAATGTACTTTTCTTCATGTTGAGCATCGTATACTGAAATATAATGTATCGCCTTTTTGAAACTTTAATATGTTTGGAAATTGGGAAACGGTTGGCACTTGGGCACAGGTTGGCAGAGTTTAAAGAAAACTACAGAATCATTCTTCACCGCCACCATCTTCCACTTCTGCTTCTTCGGCATCTTCCTCAGCCTCCTCGTCTTCCTCAGGGGCGGAGTTGGTCTCTTCTGCAGGTGGTGACGTAATTGCCTCGTCGGCTGCCGGCGGCTCTGTAGCAGCTCCATCCTCATCTTCCTCCACTTCGGCGTTTGTGTCCTCTTCTTCCCCTTCTGCAAAAATATTCCTTTTATACCATGTCCGGACAAGTGGTATTCTGGCAATGCGATGCTGTGTAAATATTCTTGTGTAGTTTACCAGGATTATCAACATTGGCAGCAGCCTCCTTTGCAGCTCTTACAGCTTCGTTGTGAAGGTTCACAGCCTGCTCTCCTCCCATGTATACCCCAGATTGAGTTCCAGACTTTAGCAACATTTTCTTTTTCTCCATCTTTCCTTTGTGCAGTACGTTTGTGTACGCACGAGCAGCTTGCTTCTTGTCAGGAAACGCGTTTACGCCTTGTTGTCTTTTTTCCTTAAATACCAGAAATAATGCGAGGACCAATTAGCAGGTTGACAAATCTTTCCAACATTGATGATGTTTACACAACTGGTGGTTACAACTAATGTTTAGCAGTCCAGTAATCCTTACCTCTGCAAGCATCACAAAGAATTTCTTATCCACCAAAATCGCCGGGTTGGTAAATGGATCAGGTTTATTATCAGGGTCTTTGACACCCCCACTGTCTTTTTCTGGCTGATCCTTTCTACCACGACGTGGTTCTGCGCTGCTCATCTCGAGGTATTTTTCTCGCCGCGATTCACGTTCAAAGCAAGCTCCCAAAGCAGTCCTGAAAACAGCAAAATAAGAAAATGTTTTTAAATGCATGCAAACCGGTAGGAAAAGATGGATACATTTGTAGTACATTTCTCACATGTCATTCTCCTCAAACTGTTGCATAAACTCGCAAACTTTCACCATCCTAATGTCGCCGTTTACCGTTCCTGATGCGACGTGCTGCCCGGTGTCTGCTGAGCACACCGTGCTGAGGGGATCTTCGCTTACCTAAAACCAAAAAGAGAGAAAACGCGTGGACAATGAAAAGCCATCAGAAAGTTACCCATGTTAACTTAATTTTAGTTCTAACCATAAGTAAAATTGTTATACCTTAGTCGTGAGAATGCTCGACCCTCCTTGAAGGAGTACATCCCAGAATTCCAAGCATCCATCCAGTCGACTAGCAACCATTCCACAAGGACGTCCAGTAAGCCAGTGACAATAGGTGTAAAGTGTTTGCTGCAAAGTCGCACGCAAATAGTAGACGATAAAAGCTATCACCCTATGACTACATACACATTTCCTTAAATTGATAGCTTGTTACGCTTGGCGCAGTCCACATTATCGCAGAGTCACAACAGTCTTCAGCGAAAATCCTGATGTGGTAGTCCCCGCACGACATGAAGTTATTGACATACACTGGGTTACGATGAAGGGAACGCACTGGACCTTTGTGAGCTCGATACACATTAATAAGTCGATTCTTTGCTTCTCCTTCCTTTGTAAAGCTCATCAACTGACCTAATCGTAAAATTAAGCAGAATTTTAGTGTACTATGACTCGTCATCCATCCATTTATTTTCCATATCCCAATGATTTTTTTCATTCATTACCAAACTGCGTGCCGACCAAAAATTGTGTCGGTAAAGCGTGCTCGTACTCCAGTACTCTTACAGGAAGCGCAAACTTAGCTTCACAACGGCCCTTCTGTGGATCCGCCCAGGTGCTATCCAGTGGTTCTGAAAGATTCCTTTCATCCCACCAAATCACCTGCCCGTCCAAACCGCTCGAGAAAAACTCCATTCCAGTGTCACTGTCGACCCACTGTGCACTCGTGCAAACATCCGAGTGACTCACGTCATATTCCGAGATGTACTGCGGATTTGGTCCAATCCGATTGTCCCAGGTGGCTACTTGTCCAGTGAACAAAGCGCCGACAATGCTGTGAACATCCTGTGGATGATACCGGACCTCCACAATTTGGGCAGCTGCTCTCACTAGTCCTTCCGGTCGCGTGGGGTTTTCTACTTCCCAAAAGTATGCCTCACAACTGTGTTCCCGCATCGCGGGATCAAATTCGAAGGGACAGTAAGCCACTGCCATGCGACCAACGTTTTCTGGAGCGAACGTTATCTTAGACACGGGTCGCTTCCGCTTCGATGGACAGCGGTACACATTGACCACATTAGCAAACGGCATTGTGTCCCTCTTGTGAGTGTACGTATTCTTTTCAAAGTAGCGGTCGTACAGGCTCAGAGTGTTGTTATATTTGGCGAGAAATTCCGCTTCTTTCGTCATCACCGGGAGGGCTGCCATACATGTCTCATCCCTTTGCATCTTCTTCCTCGCTTTTTCAACCATGTCCACATCCCGAATGTTCACCTCCTTTGGCCAGGCCCCTTCTACGTGGAGCACCCCAAAGTTCTTATACTCTGCCCGAGTTGTGTTTGCCAATACATTCCGAAGGAGAGGCTCCGTGTCAAAGTTCTCATCGGTGGCCCCCTTTTTCACAAATAGCGGTCTGAACCTCTTGTTTGCTCGCAGTCCACAATGAATTCTGCTGTGGTCTTCTAGAAACTGTGGCTGCCTCCCATACGACATTCGTGGTCTGATGTACTTGAAGTTAATCGGGGTGATCTCGTAAGTCTTCTCGCTTTTCACACGATGAATCGTCGTCGGCACCAGAGGAGATCCACCGGAACCTACCGCCTCCGTTGTTGAAGGCGCGCCCGCGACGACTGCTGCCATTTTTATATACCAGAAGCGGACAGGTTTCACCCTGTAGTTTCCTTTCAGGAGATAAAAGCAAATAAAAATCCAGGATTGAATCGGTGGATCAAACGATTGACCAAACTTAATTTTCTCGAAAATCGTAGTCACAAAAAGAAACGAATCTGGAAATGAACATAAAAAATAATATGTTTATGAAAAAGTTTAGTAAAAAGGCCTGAAGATGAAGTAAACGACCAACAAACTGCGATTCCTTCAGTTATTGTTGTGAGGACTACGCTACTTGATGTAAATGTAACGTGTGTATCCCCAAACTGAAAACTTATCAAGTGGACTGTGAGTGGACTGGCTGAATTAATGATACTAGTCAACGACATTCAATTTTTCATTTAAATAAGTATCGGAACGCTTTTATTAGTTGTGAGTTGATTGAAAGTTGTACTGCTGCTCCGATACATACCACCGAGATTTAAAATAGTACATAATACTATATATTCGTTCTCACGACAAGGCATTGATTATAATATTATTTGCCAAACACGCCAACCTGTTACTAGCACTGTTAATTTAGCAGTGCTGAATTAAATACACAAAAATCGACGTTTCATTATTAAGGTAAATAAGAACAAGAACCATAAAAGCAAGCTTAGTATTGTATTCTTCTCCCGTACAAAGTGTCTGAAAAGTTTGTCGTTTACTTGCATTTAGGTATTATTATTACGATTTCATACTAATTATATGTTAAAATTCACAATTTATCCTCAAAACCAGTTTGTACTAAGAGTTGGACAGAATATGAATTTGAGCTTTTAAAGTTTAAACTAGCCACTGTGTCCAGTGGATCTCTCCAAACGCATACATGTAGAGGTGCAGCTTTGTGGTCTGATCCGAAGCTTATCAAATGACGCAAGCACCTTTGGTTTTAACTTCTTGTAGATTACAAATGAAGGCGCTTTTCATTCAACTACATATTGAAAACGCCAAACTGACAACAGGCATTTTCAGTGAGCATTAAAATCGGTAACGTAACAGCTAACCTGATCCGTTTAAAATGTTGATGTTTTAAAATCCTTAATCCAGCCTGCAGAGTTAAAGAATTCGACAGATACGTTGCTCAGCTAAGACGATCAACCTCTCTTTTGATCCCGAACAGTCCTTTACAAATCTCTACATAAAAGTGTAGCAGGCGCCAAAATGGCATAACAAAAAAAAACTAAAGAAAACCCATTAAAACGGTACAGTCTGCAGTTAAGCTTGAGAATATATTCAACCCTAACATAACATACTAACTTTAAAATATTTCATGTAGGTATTATGTGTATAATGAAGGACCGGATTTCGCTCTACTGTACCACTTGTACCAGAGTCTACCTGCCGCCGTTGTGATTTACAAAACAAGTACTATTTTTCTTGCTACACTACAACGCTATATTACGTGACCCACTTGGAATGAATTCTCTTCATGTGTGTCACTGCATTTTCACTCATAGTCAGCATAGAATTAATCGAATTAAGGCCCTTATAATTTACAAGTGAAAGCCCAGCGAGTCCCATGAAGGTATGCAGTGGATCCACATGCTCACTGTCACATTTTCCAATTCCACCGGTCAAGGGATTCTGGTTGGCAAGCAAAAACTCCACGTTTCTGGTGTGGTTAAACATGCTCAGACTATTCAGCAACTGCAAGGCAGATCATACTTTAATTAAAACATATATATATATATATATGCACCTTTGATTCTCATGTAACTTCGTAAGAGTGTATTAGATTGGGACATGAAAGACTTACGGACAATGTGGCCACGACCCAATATGAGTAGCAAGTATCCTCAGCTTTATTAGGCCCTGTGAAAAATATTGCCTTTTGTCATAATTATTTGTATTGAGTAAATTTTCAGTATTATCAGTATCAGCTAATAAAATCCTTACTTCCGGAAAAGCCTTGTTCCTGACGAAAAAGACACCAGCGACGTAAACGTTCAATTTCATTTTCTGAAAATGTGTCCTCAAACCGGTTCAACAAAAACAAAGAAGCAACAGCACAAAAGGTATAAGCAGCGTGTCCTTCTGCGCCGTACCCGGAACTGAAAGAACCTTCAAATGTCTAAAAAGAAATGCTTATGTTTTCGCAAGTCCAAGTTTATGTCCATATAAACTACAGAATCTTTTGTTGATTAACGTACAAAACTATTCCGAATAAATTCCACAAGACTGGGAACGTCGATCGAACTGAAATCATTAAGTATGTAACAAGTGCATACTGCACAGTAAACAAATCTCATGTCCTTTTCTTCGCATCCCAAACTCGCTTGGAAACTACAAAAACCAAGTTTAAACTATGTTCACTGAGGGAATCATTATTTCCAAAAACTTCAAGTTTCTGACCTACCATCCGTCATGATTTTGAAGCGCAGCCACTCCTTTAAGAATATTCCCTCTGTCTACTCTCTCCAAATTATCTCCTAATGTTAATAAGGTCACAAGGGCTGCATAAGTCATCGTGATATGGCTTGAAAACAGTTGCTTCGGAAGGTGTTTTGAGCCGTTATCATTTGAAGTTTTCAGCATGAAAGTAGGGGATCCCTGGAATCCACAACGTTCAGGAGGGTCTAAGAAAAATGAACAACCCAGTACATAATTGTAACTTAGTGTGTGCGAGTAATCTTTTACAACAACTTACAAAAATGCATTTTTATTATAAATGTATAGCAAACCTCCAGTAATTTGAAGATGATACACCCAATTGACCATATTATCCTTCTCCTCCTGCCTAAGTGATTCAGTAGATTTTAGTATGTCGAGACTAGTTACAGCAAAATGGAGAAGTGTCATTCTGTGAAGCGATAAAAGAAAGATAAGTACACATTTAGCATACCTCCAATCCAAATGAAAGACGACACGTACAGAAGATTGATTGGGCTGAGTTGCACTTTCAGGTTGAGATTTGGTGAGGTAAATGAGGTAAATGAGGTAAATGAGGTAAATTTGAGGTAAATGAGGTAAATTTGAGGTAAATTTGAGGTAAATGAGGTAAATTTGAGGTAAATGAGGTAAATTTGAGGTAAATGAGGTAAATTTGAGGTAAATGAGGTAAATTTGAGGTAAATG
>JAHZMW010004626.1:0-94647 GCA_027743745.1 Alloscopus bannaensis
GTTTTGAGGAAAAACCGAAACCGACCGGTTCGGTTTTGAGAAGAAACCGAAATATTTTCCGTTCGGTTTCGGTTTCCGGTTTCATTTCAGTATCATAAAAATTGCACTTTCTTTCTCATTTTGACCAGTAATATTAATATTGCAACATTTGTGGTATTCACTGAATGTCATTGCCAATTCAAATCATTCATTCTGTGATTCTTATCATTCTTCATTTGTAAATAAGGGTTGGTTAACGATTTTTTTTGCATAATTAAAATGGCTACACAACCTGATTTAGACACGGATATTCAAATTCTAAATGATTGATTGTCAACATAAACAATATTCTTCGTGTAGAACGAAAGATCATCGCTCAAATAAACTTTATTTTTATTTTCACAGAAACCGGACCGGTTTCGGTTTCGGTTCCGGTTTCTCATCAAAACCGAAACCGACCGTTTCGGTTTCCGCCAAAAACCGAAACCGGTTTCGTTTTTGCAACCGAAACCGGAAACCGGCAGCCCTAGTTCGCCTGGCATCCGAATACGTTACCTTGTGAGTGGATGAACATGCATAAATGGATACAAACAATAGTTCTGCGTTTCCTGTTACAATTCCTGTTCCTTATACACTTTAAACGTGTTTTATGAATTACAAACTTGCACTGAAACTATAAAAATGCGAAATTTCCAGTGTATACAGTTTCAGCGAAATGCAGTTGTAGTAGTAATACGCCGTAGTAATATTTGCCAAATAATTATCAATTACATTTTTTAACAAATTATCATAATTGCTTTCTCAAACTTGCACGAATTAATATCATATCCGTATTTATTTTGTTTTTATCCATTTTTGTTCAATCCATTTTCATCCAATTTCATCCACTTGGCCGGCTAAATGGACAAATCGTTTTCATAAATGGCTGTTTAACATGTCTGAACACTAGGAAGTATTGTACTTTCCCCATTTCTTCCAATAGCGATGGCTATTACAAGAGAAATTTGCTTCGGGGTTTGACACCGCAAAAATTTGCATTGGGGCGGAATCTCAATCATTCTCAACACTTTACATAGTTTTGAAATAAGGGAAGCACACAGTTCCGAACTAAAACTGGGAGTATTGTCTGGGATCCGTGTTTCTAATCTAGTCTCTTTCGCCACACACATAACACACTTCCTCCTCTTTCCTCCTCTACAAATCGTCGTTATCCTCTTCTACAAATGTGTGCATGCCTCGAACTTATAATTCGCAGATTTGAGACTGAATCTTTTTGTCAGAATGAAGTAAACACTCAGTGAATGCGACATGATATTGGCTGCTTTGTATTTCAAGTTCTAAGGACTGTTGGTTAACGTAAATTGAGACTTGAAGTTGGCCATTAAAGACAGCTTCGGATGTTTGCCAGAAAGCATAATACTTCAACCAAATAGTCAGTCAGTATTCGAAGCATAATTAAAGTATCTGGAACACAAATCTACGTTCCTCGCTAAAAAAATAAAGAGTAGGTAAATATTTTTACTCTTTGTAACGCCAGTAATAATTCTAAAATCTGATAAAATATTTTGGCATACTTTTATCGCTTTTGCAATTTATACCTTGACTATAAATGGTGCTTCATAAGCAGATCAATTGAAATTGGACATTTTGTACTACGATTAGCTTTGCTGAGATACAGTGGAAAGCATACAAAAGCAAAAATGCCATAATTGGTGTGGTGAGTTGCAATGCTTTTGTACCCAGAAACCAGGCCTTTTCTCTTGGCCCTCTGCAAAACTGTTCTCACAATATTTCCAGATTACGTCATCGATTTTACAGTTTACTATCCATCCAGATTTGATTTTTTAAATGTTTTGAGTAGCGTTGATGTCTTTCATTATTCCAAGTTGTGCAAATAGTGTCCAGAATGTTTAAATTTCTTTTAAAGTGCGCTCTGATGTAAACATTTTTATTGCATGTCTTCTTCAGTTGTTTATGAGTCGCCATTTTAATGATTCTGATTGATTAACAAAAATAAATTTCGCTACAAAGGTTTCCAAACATTATATAAAAATCTCCCACGTTGGAAGATCTTTCAACTCTGTGAAGCTACTAAATTAATTTTTTTATTAATGTTAATAATTATTACAGTTTTTGATTGTCGATGTTAAAAATAGTATTTAGCACGTGGAACGTGCTTCGGTGTAGACGATATATTTCATGGAGAAACCATGACATGTGCACCTGTGCGTGTATTCTTGAAGTCACGACTTTATTCAATATGAAGTACAAACATTATTTGCAAACTAGTTAATTGGAGCTTTTTAAGAGAAAATAAAATAAATGTGGAAAATTGTAATACGAAGAGTTCAAAGAGAGCAAGCAACTTGATACATTTTTATCTTCAATCACATTCGGATTTCAAAGGAAAGACTCAAAGAGAAAATCAAAGGATACACTTTTCTTCTGCGTGTTTGCACATTCATTATGTTTTGAAGATCTGAGAAACACATCTAGACATCGTGGGCGATAGACGCGTGCTTGTCAAACTCACTCTTATTATTGATACAACTTTTGTGACAAAGTTTACTTTACAAAAAACCATTTTCCAACTCAGAAACAAGCCGGACTATTTTTTCGTCGTCCTGATCCTCAATATTTTTAATACCATTTGATTGAAATCTTACAAAAAAGTCCTTCATTTTTTTAAATGTGCAAAACTATTAATCAGAGTACTGTTAATAAAAGTAATTGTTGCTTATATTCTTCATATTTTTACTATATAAAACCATGCCTAAAACCTCATTGGGATAAAGTTTGCTCATTGAAGTTACGAAAAACTTGCTCTGTACAACTAGGGGGGAAGGAAATGTCACATTGTAATTAATGAAGATTGCCTATTTTAACTAGAAGCGTGCTTCCCAAAAGTTTAGTCTCCAACTGGACTTTCACAAAAAATTAGCTGTTTTCTCAGAGTCCAAAATTGACATTTATTAAACAAAATTAACATTTTATAAAGAAAAACTAAATGTGAGGAGTTTGAAACAAAAGTAAAAAAATTATATTACTGAAATATAATGTACAAAAAATTGCTCTCGAATTTAGACAAAGTGGTGAAATGGAAGTAGTGTCATAACTCTCATGCTTGCCTGACAAATATGATTATGCTTTCTCCATTTTCAGTGAGTGAATTTAGGAACCTTGAGTCGCATTTAAGAGGAAAGAAGATTATAACCGTTCACTTTCACTTTTAGACACTGGTTGTCGCTCACATAAAATTAGAAATTCTCTCCATCTCGTTTCGTCTTTGTCAATTGCTTTTGAGTTCCGAATTGTGTAATTTGACAATGGCACAGTTGTCTCACTCCTCGGGTCTCCCAGCTTTCCTTTACGTTGTGCTCCAAAAATTTTAAAAGCTTACAAAACGACGGCGGACGCATTATGAGCAAAAGTTTTTGCCTTGGGAGAAGGGAAAAGCACACGTCAGAAAGCGATTTGGCAATTTACAAGTTTTGGGAGTCGTTAGTTTGCAAGAGTTTAGGGAAGCGAAGGTACAGTTGCTGAAAGAAGTTGTTGAAGACCTGGTGCCAATTAGGCCGTTTATTTTATGAACCTTTCTCTGTCTCACACATCACATTACTGTGAGTTCTCCGACACCCGACAAAACACCTTTGAATTCCTTCGTACTAAACTTTGTTTAAAGCGAAGCTAAAAGAGTTGTTGCAACGGAAGCAAGAATCTACAGCAGGGTAAATGTCAAAATGCCTTTCAAGTGAACAACACGACGGCCGTTGTACTTTATTAATTGAAACAATGTCGTTGACAAAAACAAATGAAACAATGGCAATTAACGTAAGAGCTCACAAATTAGCTTAGAGCAACATGAATTACGAAGTAGTGCCGAAGAAAATTTGGAAAACATGAAATTTTACGATACGCTTGTTTTCTGTTGTTCTCACTTCACTCAGTACTTGTCGAAGTAATGTAGATCAGAAAGGTTTTAATTATGAGCAAACACATAATCGACAGCAGGACTCCAATCGAAGCATTATTTAAATTAAGTATGTATAATTAAGCGAATGCTTTTGAGCTGCTAAAAATTATGAACTGTTTTTCTAAAGCAGATTCAAAGAATCATGTTCTAAGTAAAGCATCAGAGTTTGTAAACGCCTACCACAGATGAAATGTTGCCTAGTTTTGTGCAATTACAAATCGGAAAAGTTATTTGCAAAGTTTTGCGACCACCTGTACGGCTGGCTGTTATATAGAAAAATATCGTCGGTATTTCTATGTTGGTGTAACTTCAAAAACCTTAACCACTGATTTTCTTTCAAAAAACGAAAGATTTGTACTAGTTTCCACATTTATTTTTGAAGCTCCTGAGCACAAGGATACAAACGCATAGGTAGTGTCTTTGCCTTTCAGATTGATCGTGTTTCAGATCTATGCATGTTTTTACTCTATTCTTCTGTAAAAACATCCTAAAACTGAAAATCGTGCTGTCAGTAAAACTTTCTTTTCCAGGTTTTTCTCTCGAGTTCGACGAATTCAAATTGAGAAGGGTTTCCACATCATTTGGCATGTTTGACACCGAGAGAAAAACACGTTTTCTCACTTTATCTCAATAGAACTACAACGTTTTCCAAAATATAAGAATGACAAAAGTGACGTCGTATTACATCAACGACATGTTTCATAATGGACATTCTCATGGAAAGAGTTTTGTTTTAAAAAAACAACGTCTTCCATAGCATCTACCAGTCGTGCTCTTGTAACTTGGAAGCTAACAAGCAAAATAGTGACCTGTTTCGTGAAGGAAAACATTGTTACGGCAACAACAACCATTGATAGATCTGGAATTCTTTTCTATTAAATTAAGTAGCTGAATCAGAGGAAGAAGCGGATTTATGACAATTACTTGTGTAACCTATATCAATATCTACACAATTGACAATATCCCGTTCTGAACGCACTCTTATGTTTTAGCCACGGACTAGATGGCAAGTATTGTAGGTGTGTTGTGAAAAATGATGTTGTGTAAGACTACGGGAGTTTTGTAAAGAACATATTATACAATCTGTGAGTTTCTCTGCAACGTTCATAACTCCGTAACAAGCGGTAATGAGTGTATTCACAGTAAAATATTTAGAGTTTCCTCATTTCTTGAAATACGAAAAGGTTACATAACGATTATACAACGACACTCAAACATCAGACGAGTTTAGAAATAAATTTTCGTCGGACAATTTGTCCGTCCTTTGATCCTGTGTGAGTACGGTCATTAGTCATACTTGACCGATCCTTCTAGACACATTACTCTGGCAGAGAGAAAGAGAGAGGCTGAAGACAAGTTTTACGACGGTAATCTGTCTCAATTTGAGTGTGAATCCGAGAGTACACTAAAGTACTGATGGGAGGTTAGACGAATTTATAGTTCCGATTTGACACAAAAAAAATACCAATATAGCTCCAACTTTCTCCACTGAAATTTCCTATTTCCAAATGTAATGCTGCCACATTTTGTTTGCGGGGCAAAAGTAAATAGTGAAAAAGGGAAAGAGCAACTTTTGTGATTACCCCATAAAAGGCGAGAGGACATGTGTAGTCGCATAAATATTTTACACTGAGCGGAGCATAATAGTGTTCGGGTAAGTCGGGAAAAAGTTTTTTCCATGTATTCTCGAAGGTGTCATCGCTACCGTCGAAATAGCAAATGCAGAACGCATTTTTATTACTCGTGGCTCCTCACCTTGAGGGAACGACGGAAAATCTTCGCCCATTTGGATATCATCAGTGTCGTCTCCTCGCTCTCGCCTTTCAAATGCGAGTGAGATAGTGACACTTGAAAAGAACATTGGGAGGGACCTTGAACACTCCGTTTATTCATGGAAACACTAAAGCACTGCCGTCGACTCTGTGGGTAGTAGGTAACATTATGCAAATCACATCACAGTCTGTTAGAAAAGAAAAAGCATGACAATCGCACATTAACTGTCGACGTCTTAACCTGAACGTGCCCGCGATTTTAACGGAATGGCTGCACTTACTCTAACGACAAGACTGATCAGTAAGGATTGGAAAGTCATAATAATTGCGAGCGGTTTTTGCGAACACTTTAAAATGGAGGACTTTTTAGTGACGTGTCATCTTGAATCTGGACTCCAAAAGTGGAAAAGGTTCACTTTATCGCCATGAGTAATTCGTGTTGCCGCACACTTGTTCCCATATTTTGCAAGAAGACTTCCTACACAAATGGTACAACTCAAACACCGCTGCAAATTTGAGATGAAACTTTAAAAGCGGTCCATTTCCATATATGCGTTTGTAATGGATTTCTGTGAGGAGCTTCTCTAATATTAGACTTGCAGATGTGTGTGTGAGCTTTCACTTGCGCAATATTTGCTTTCACTCTGTTTTCCTCCGCCTTTCGCAGAACATGGTTGGATGGATCCACCTGCGAGGTACACAAGTGCGTAATTTGTTCTCAGTGTTTTTACGCAAATTGTGTGTATTTATTGCGACATTGTGAGTCATGGAAGGAGAACTAAAGTGCTTCAATTCATTGTCCCTACAACACCACATGTTTTCATTAGTTTGGCACAAGACGAATTAATATACAGCACGTTACTCTTTCCGATTTCTGTCAATGTGTCGGATTTTATGTTGTCGTTTTTGAAGAACTCATTTCCACAGCAATGATTTTCATGTTATATGAATCCTAGGTTATTTTGGTTGATTCTACCATTTGAGGTTAAATGATATCTGTGAAATTTGGTGACTTGAATGATTAGACACGCTATCTGCATACGGACACATGTTACAAAAGTATGGTAGGTACATACTACTCAATATGCATGTCCTGTCTCCAGCAGATTGTGGAGTATAAATACTCGAGATTGGAAACGAAATTGATTTGTTGTGAAAACATATTGTCCTGCTATAATGTACCAGCAGATACTTCTGTAGTCGTCATGAATGTCTGTCTGTATGTCAAGACTATTAACTTTACCAATTTTGATTCAATATGACTTCATAAACGTCGTTTACATGGACATATGGAGGAGGGTTTTGTAGTTACAATAATTATAGTGCTTAAGTGAGATTATCACATCGTTACAATATTCAAGAATACAAGATCAGACTCTTTGTAGTAGTTTCCGGTATTTTTAGTAAGACTTAGCGAATATAAATTGTTGACCGAGGACCTGCCTCAGCGAAGATATTTACCAGTAGACTCGTGCGCTTGATCTTTCGGAAATTCGGGTATTACACATTACAGGTTGCTTTTTATGTCCCGCTTGACATGTAGCGTGTTCGCATGATAGAATACACAATAATGTCTCTTCGTCTTGGCATCCTGTGTGAGCAGATGCTTTCAAATATTTCACATGTTGTTCATCAAATATCTGAACCGAGTCAGGGACACTGGTGTGACGTGACAAAAGATTTGATTTTACCTGACGTCTCCATCCGGTTATCTCACACACGACTTCAAAGCGCATTAGTATTACGCGTGTTTGTTTAGCGTCATGTTTGAAGAGATTTGCTTGAACGGAAGTATAAGTTTTTATTCTTCAACACCAAAGAAAAGAACACTTTTCGTAATAACGCGGTCCGTGAATGCGATTTTTAAGTCGCATCAAGTATACCTACTCTGTTTCGTCCAATATGGATGACATACCTTCGTCAAAAAGAGAAATACACTCGAACAAGACAAACTTCTGAAGATCGTGTTCCCCTGCTGGAGCAGGTGCTTCATCACGGATTTCTTTGACTTGTAAAATAGAATTAGGAATTCCGAGATGTGAATGGAACAGATAGCCAACTTTTGATGATGCAAAAATTTACGAAAAAAGTTTGCAAAGTGAAAGGACTCTTTCAAGGCTTAAAACGTGCATTCCTTATACACACACTTTGTATGACGTCCTTAAAATGAAGTGAGCGAAATCTTTGAAAAGCTGTTGTTCCGTTCTGAAGAAGTTGTGAAGGAATATGACGGCCGTATGTTGGCATGTAAAAGCTCCTGTTCTTTCAAAATCGGACTCCGTCGAAGAGCTGCGTTTATTGAATGATGTTCGACTCTTTCAAGAAGGCCAGTCGCCCGTTGTGTAAAGGAACAAACGAAAACAGTCTGCGATCAACAGATTCTTACAATGAAGTAGCAATTGTGAAATTTTTCATAAAATGACATTCCATTTGGACCACGGAAAAGACGATGCTTTCATCGTGGCCTAAGTAAAACTATAAAAAAACTTAAAGGCGAAACCTGGTACGGAACGATAAGCCTCATTGGAATCACAATTCGTGTTACAAGCTTGAGCAGAAGATTATTGAAATTTTCATGAGTTTCGTTCTTAGTTGGGGAAAACTGTTGGGATGAACAAGATACCACATCCGGGGAAGGGCTCTTTCAAGTGGAAATGAAGTAGGCATTCAAATGGGGATTTTTGAGGCACTGAGTGCGGTGATGTGCAAAATACAGAACGTCATGCTTATTATATAAAAAAATATTTTACCAGCTTAAGCGGAAAATTAATAAAAGCCAGGGAGACGTAGAGCCAAAGAAAAAAATTCCCTTGAGACACGCTCCAAGGTGAATGTCGTAAACAGACGAGAGACTGCGTGTGAGGACAAGTTGAGTATGACAAACTGATGGTAATATCCAGTCTAGCTTGGAACTCTGATTATTACCGGTGTATCTCGCTTGGAGCATCAAAGCTTCAATTAGAGTGAACTCAAGAAGTCATGTCGTTAAACGATGACTTTGAAGGAATTTATTTTTTTTTTCTAAATTTTTTCCATAAGTATGTCTGATTGAAGAGCTTCATTTTTGGTGGGAAGGATATCTAAATAATTTCACTCACACTCGCCAAATTGAGGTGGCCGTTCTCGTACCTGCTTTGCCTGAAGTGATGGAGTTATTATGGAGGAAAGTGATCCTTTGTTATGAATCTAAAGTAAATCATTAGTGCTGAAAACAGACAAATCTGAAAATACACAACCAAATTGAATTAACTCTTGAACAAAAGGAAATGATAGAATTTTTTTGCTACTCTTGATGGAAAAGACTGACGCTCAAAATGGCTGATTAAGTCTGCTCAAAGTTGCTCATTTGGTACAAGCCATCTGCATTATTCGGTACGTTTGGCATTTGACCTACACAGAGGAATCTCTCGTTATTAGAATACAGACTTAGGAAAGAAGAATACAGGTTATTTAAATTTGCTTCTGGCTCTTTCCAAGAAACAATTCTGGTATGACATGCTTCCGGCGGCGAACATGGTTTTCAAGTTTTTAATGGTTGTAAGTCTCCTAATAATCTACTTCCGAAGGGTGAAGGGAGCAGAGATTAACTCGAATGTGACTCTGCACGACAAACCAAAAGATAATCAAATATTTTTAGGCTCGCTTTGAACCTCTATTGTTTCCATTTCCGCCCTGCTATTACAGAGTCTCTACTCCGGATTTCGTTTTTTTTTTCTCGTATTGTGATGAGCCACAAAAGAGAGGTTGTGTGTGCAGCAAGCCTTTTTGAAGCTAAAACTGTAATTCCAGAGAAGAAATGAGTTTTTGTGGTTTTTCCCATTGTTATTTGTACTACGGAATGTTGAATGCTTTGCGAAGAGCATTGTCGTTGTGTCTAGCACAAAACGTAAAGGAGTCGCAAGGTTATGTATATGTCATGCAGTAATAAAGTGATTTTAGGTTGTTGATGAAATGCCTCACACTCTCTCGTAACGACCTCAGACAAAGGACCATCATGTGTGGTGCCAGACCTGACAATGGCTGTTATGTCACTAAACATTTGGTTGTAATAATGATGAAATCCAAATCTTGACGCTTTCCCACCGCAGGAGCCTCTTAAATTACGTGCAACCTTTCTCTCGCGCTCGTGAGTTGACAAGAGCAAGAGACGAAGGTTGACAATAATATTTCCCTTGAATGAGCTCGTCGTTGACGAAATGCATTTTGTTCGCTCCTTGCAAAACCACTTAGCCAGGTTTTACTCACCTTACAATTTTCCGCTTGGAGGTGTCCCTCCCAGGGAACTACTCCAGAAGAGCACTCGTTTACGAATGTACAATCCGAATGGAAAGAACTCACGCCAGAGTGACGAGTAACTAGCTGGCGTATTGCCTAACAAACTCGAAAAGCCTTGGGGACCAACTCAGCATCATCTTGGAAAGGTGACCGGTGCATTTGAATAAGAATGTTGCAGTATTCTCATAGGAATTTTGTCTTCAACTTCAACCCGCATGTGTTATAAATCATTATAAAATAGTATATAGAAATAATATGCATTAATTACGAAAATTTATAATGACTCGGATATATGTACGAGTGCGCTTCATCACGTTGTGCACCAACGTTTAAGCGGTGCGTAGATATTTGAAGGTATTACAGTTTTCCGCAATCTCCACTTAATGTTTTGACTCAAGTTAAAAAAGGTTCGTTTGTGAGGGCGAGATATTTCTCGGGACTTTATAAAAAATAAAACGGGCGTAAAATGAATAGGGAAAATGTAGAAGCTGCTCGTAAGTTATTATCACATAAGACACGCTCAAACAATTTTCCACTTTTTTATCTTCTTTCTCCATTTTCTGTGTGGATGAGAATAGTGTGTGGGCTGCATGCAAAATTGATATTTTAATTTGATTTCGTTCGGAATGATGAGCTTTAGCTTTCGTAGTTTGCGGAGTCTACCAAAACCTCCCTTGGTAGTTGTAGGAATAACCGAGAATATTTTCGTGTCTTTATATTTCTTCGTTTGGAATGCAAACAGTTGAGAGGAGACTACACAACCATTGAAGAAATGTGAATGATGCAGCAGCAGAGAGGAACAGAGAAAGCATGTAAAAATATGTAAAGATTCCTCCTTCTTACTTTCTCCTTCATTAAGCATAGTTGGAAGAAAATCGTAAAAAGCTGATAAAGTGTGTGGAGTACTCTGAAAGCACGCATAGTTTCGTAAAACTCTGCACATTCTCCGTTTTCCCGCTTACACACACACTTTACATTTATTATTAAACATTCTGGTTTGCGAAAGGGAAATAATCCTGCGGTGGGATTGTTATGCGGATGCAACAGCGCCACTTAGCAACCGTGTTCGGTTAGTGTGGAGAAGTTCATCATCAAAGAGGCGGTGGTCTTTACAGAGTAAAGAAAATGGGAAATTTAGCCTCGACTTTATTATCAAGGAGGGCATCGTGGATGAAATGGGCCCGACGTGATGACTCTAATATATTGGATACGATTCCCAAACCTAAACCTATCGAGGTGGTTGAGGACACTTTTTTGGAAAACCTGAATTATTTTTTAATGGATTTTAAAATTTGTGGGAGTGGATTGAGGTAGGAAGTCACTGACTAATGAGCTTTCTTTCTGGCAACGGGCACAATACAGTGAACAATAGTTCACAGTCGACACGATGACGTAGATCGGCAAGATCGATTGAGCTCAAATTTCAGTTCCTCTGTTGATTCAGGCAATACGTGAAATATTCATATTGGCTTTTTGTTCCGAAGCGAACTCGCTGCCGAAGGTGAAATTGAGAGGGAAAATAGAGATGTAGAGATATTGGTAAAACGTAGGGATATTGGTAAAACATTTATGAGTTTATCGCCACCATATCGAAGCTGGTATTGGGCACGCCTTCTGCCAGTCGTAAAACAAGCAAGTCGTAATTACGGCGAGTGTTTTTAAGTTCGGCTTCTTGTCTATGAAGATCAAAATCTATTGATGACGAGTTGAATATGAATTTGACAACCCCGCAATCAAACCTTAATATCTAAATGTCAAAATTTGTGTGCTTCAGTCTTGGGCGTGTTTCATTATGTTTTTTGTATTACGAAGTGTTGCTGTTCGTATTTTAGTGATACGCCTAAACATTCCATTCGTAAATCGCTAATGTTCAATGCTCATATTATTCAAATTATCAAATTATGAATCGAAGGTTTCGGCATATATATTGTCAAAATACTATGGCTGAAGCTTACCTTGATGTATTCAGTATTTGTCAAGTTTGAAGTAGTTCCTTTGGAACATTTCACGATTGCCATGTCTTATGAGGTTGATGTGTATACTATTTGTAGAAAGTGATCATCATCTAAATTTGAAACGGAACAAAACCAAAACCACGTCTGCTCACCAAGACGTGGCAATGATATACAGCTCTAGCAGTCTTTGTCATAGCTTTGAAAGCGTATCGCCATAGTGAAATATTCAAAATGTAGAGTTCGCTGCGAGATTATCGCAAATTCCCCAAGACTAAATAAGAGCTTGTTGATTTGTCGTTGTCATCGCATCACAAGTCTGTGCAGTGTTACCAGGCTTGATACAGATGGCTGGACCTTTTGAAAAAGTTTTTTTTTTCAATTGCCCTAACATTTTCTTGAGAGCCCATTGCTTTCTGAGCCGCTGAGTAGAATTATGCATGACACACAGTATCGTTTCCGTCCACCAACGCTCAGACCTGTTTCGACGGCTTCCGCTTTATATCTCTCCACAATGTGGCCACAAGTCTGAAAATGAACAAAATAACTCAAAATGGGGGTTTATGTGCGTTGCTAAAATTCCAAGAGAAAAAAATAAAGGCCGAAATAAAAATTCCTTTCACATTTTTCTCTCGCACTTTCACCCGGTCAACCTTCTCACAAACTGCACATAGTAACTCTTGTCACATTTGTATCCGAATAAGCACTACGGCAAGAAAGTGATCCTGCTCCCACACAGTACCTCTGTCCGCCCATTGAAGTTCCTTTAAGAATAAAACGTTATAGGCAGCTGTGCTTTCACCGACGAACTAGTGAACTACTCGAAAATGCTTTTGCGGATCTTCCTCCTACTACTCATGTTTTGGGTTAGTTTGGTTTGTGTGGCTACAATTACTGAGTGTGCGGCTCTTTGAATTCATGTCTGTTGTTGAGGTAGTTGCTCCTTTCTGTCTCCTTTGATAACCGTATGCCAGGCAAAAATGGTTGAAAAAGCAAGGCGAGAACATTTTCGAGACTGTGCCGATAGGAAAACAGTATTATCCTTTCTCAATAAAATGGGAGAAGATAAGAAGTTGATTATAAAGAAACGTTCCAGTCGACCTCGAAGAGGAAATGGTCGGAATACTGAAGACGTGTGTCTTACATACTGGTCGCGTGGAACACTCAATAATATATTGTTCGAACATTCTTTACCTATAGAAAATTTTCCTTACTGGAAAACTGCAAAAAGGAATGGGCACGAGAGGAAATATTCTAGTGGTAGAACACACGAAAAAATATTTGGATATCGTGATTGCTCACTTTCGACTCAATTGTCGCTTCCAATTTCTCTTCCCTTATGTTTTCTGCATGATATTTTTTTGGGTGAAAACATGCCAAAAGAATAAGTTGAGCAACCAAGACTAAATGAGAAGCAAGCCGCGAAAAGCAAAGGAGTGTGAGGAAAATATGAATGGCGTGGATCCGGATAAAATATACAAATCGATGAGAAACCACATAAAAAGGTCTGGTGAAAATAGGTCTTTTGCCTGGCAAATGATGATGACTGAATGCATTGCAATTGAGTTAAGGTTGATTACGTAAATATGGATTTGATGATGACAACGCGCTTTTTTTTTGCTGTTCCCCATTTTCTGACTTTTGTTGTTTACGTCGCGGGAGCGGAATCGGAGGAAAATTATGGGTAAAAATGAGAACCAAATTGCTTTCGGTTTCGATTTCATCACTACGTCAACACTCTCATTTCACACATTATGTAAATTGGGTCTGTTGCTTTGGCACATATGACAAGTTGCTCCAAAAATAGAAGTAAAACACCTCGCGAGAATCGGCAAACAAACGAAATTCATCCGTAAAAGTCTACCCCAATTTCCATATAATTTCCATTCGGAATTAGTTGTGCGAAGCGTGATTTTATCAAAAAAGCATGGTTATTCCGAGTATCCATAATTTGTTAGGGTGAATTTATAAAATCCTCTCCGAGATTCGATATGTGTAGTGTAATTAGGTATTATCAAATTTGAGAACTTGAAAAACAAGCTATTTTTTATAAATCCTCCTCTAATTCTGTTCCAGATAACCTCGCCAGCTTTCACTGGATGTGGTGGTGGTGGCCGTGTAGCATCTCGTCGCTGATGTGTGCTAATTGACGTCTCCAGGGCTTGCGCCGCATTTCATCATGATATACACCCCCAGAGGGAAAACTGAGGAAACATTTCAACGAATTTTAATGAATGCGAAGAGTGCTTAGTCGAAGCGGAAAGTGAGAATGCTCGGGAACCGCTCAACTGACTTCATCTCACTGCTCGCTGAGTCTTACTAGAAGAAAGAGACTTCTGAGTCAAATGTGAAATAAAAATTCGAGTAAAAATGTAGAGAGAAAGTCTCTCATTCTCTCATTCACGCTCATGCACTAAAGAGCGCCCGGAAATTCAACGCCACGTGTACAACATGCCAATTTTATTACATCTTACTCCTGAAACTCACACAAGGCTTCCACATGAATGACTTTTGCCTTGGTGCGAGTTTTGTGTGGATTTTAAGAAAAATCAGATAATATTTTTCATCATAATAAACCGGTGGGGGAGTGGACAAAGCAAATATGCTCAGCTCGAGGAAGAAAAGAATTATAAACTTCGTATTCGAGCAGAGGACAAGGAAAAGATCTGATAAACTCGAAATACAGTTCAGTGTTCCACAACGGTATTCTAGTTGATCCTAGTGTCACAATGTATTTGTCCGTTGCATACAATAAACAAAGTGAGTAGTGGTCTAGTGTATTTGAGAGAGCCTTTAGCCTCCCTTTTGTCACAAAGACGAGTGTTGGTAAAGAGTGGGACAAGGGACAACAGACTGAAAGTTTTCATTGTGACTACACAGCGTGGTGTAGTGGTGTCACCTAATTGTGTCGTGTCCAGAGTTCTCAAGTTGCCAAGGGACGAATGATGGAGGGGTCATATTACTCAACGGTGGACATCGTGTGGATCTCCCTCTTCTCCTTCATGCTCTCCGTGGCAGTGCTCGGAAACGCACTCGTCATTTGGATTGTGTTGGGTGAGTTTAGCTCGGAGAAAGTAGAAAAATATGAGTGAGAAGAAATGTTCTCTACACTTGTAACTGTGTCTGACAGATTGACAAAAAGGCGAAAAGTTTTTGATTTTATGATGAGTGTACCACTCTCATTGTGTGGTGAGAGTACAAGAGTTGCACTCTCAGATATTCTCTGAGAGTGAGTCGACTTTGGCGTAATCAGCATCATTTTTTTTCTGGACCATATCATCATCATTTATTCATATTATGCAAACATTGGCTTTTAGAAACACTGCATCAGTACTTCGAGTCAACAACTCTTGTTTGTAATCAGCATATCAAATATGACGTTCAAGCCACATTTCCGTGGGAATCATAAAATTTGATATTATTCCTGCAACATAAACCATGAATTCATTCTGCACACTTCTGCATACTGTTTCGTAAAGAGACGATGATAACCAAAGGTGTAATCTAATAATAGATTTCCTACCATTTGAACAGCTCACAGGAGAATGAGGACAGTGACGAATTACTTTCTCCTCAATCTTTCGGTGGCCGACTTAACCATGGCGATCCTGAATGGGGCTCCTAATTTCTTTTACATGTTACGCAAGTAAGTCTTTTGTCTCTCAAAAAATCTTCAAAGAGTAACCCTTTTCAAACTAATCTTAATTGAAAAGACCCAATGGGAGAGAGAAAGCAAGTTGTAAAGGTTGTATTTAGTGTTTCTATGTGGTGACCTGTACATGTAACAAATTGCATTTGGCATTTGTGTTCCACAACATCTATTCTTTGTTTGTCTAGCGACTGGATTTTTGGAGAGATACTCTGTGTGGTAAACAACTTTGTGGCAACTTTCACCGTCGCGTCGTGCGTCTTCACGATGATGGCCATCTCGATTGACAGGTATACAAATATACATCCTGTTTTTTATGGGTTTTTAATTGAGCAACCACAATCGGCAAGTAAAGGCTACCAATCTAATGGCCGCTTTCACTCTGAACAGGATGTAGAAAGTAAACCTGCGTAATCTCGATTAGCCCCGCAGTGCTCTTTGTCCTTGACTGAAGTATTGAATAAATCTGATTTCGCCTCGCACCTCGTATTTATAATGATGCAAGGACGATGAACACGGCTTGATTGGGAAAGCCTAACTACAATAATATTGACAATGTAGAAAGAAAGAAGGAGAGAAAAGGGACCTTGCTTGGCAATCTCGGGAGACGAAATCATTTCTGCACCAATGTGGAAAACCTACGCTTGTTAGGCAAAATGTACCTTTGGGAAAATGCTTGTTTCTCTCAGTGGTAGGATGCAAGGCACGAAGTTTTATGAAAACTGCGGTGGCATTGTGTCACAAGTCTGCTTCTACTTGCAACTCTCCGCTGCTCTCCACAACCACCTCAGTTTCGAAGAGGACATAATATGTTACACATAAAGATAAACATTGCTTGTTGAATGTGTGATCGTGATTAATTGTACGATACATAGACAGTAACTTGTGTTATTACGTTTCCCTTCGAAATGTGTAGCACGTAATCTTAGCACACGGTGTTATTTAGTTCGCTTTGGAAACATTTGTAGAAAGACACACATAAACATACACATTAAACAACTACACAGTCCATAAGCATCATCTTCTTAAAAACTACGAATTTTCAGGGTACAGACAGTTTCTCTGCTTTTTTTCCCTCCATCTTCGAAAATTGGAAAGCAAAGAAAAGCTGGACTAATTAGAAAACAAGCCAAGTATGTATTTTACACGAAAAACTTTTCTCCGTATTTGTTTAAGTTACATAGGAAAAGGAAATGGAATAATACCACTTAGAAAACTTAGAACTTAAAAAAACCTATCAAAAATACTATGACTTGTAGGTGTATATAGACTGAACTAAACGCTCAAACGTTGCTGCAAATGACACTGTGTGTTACTCATTATTACTTACAGAATTAGCCACTTTTTTGTCTTATCAAAGGTCAACATATACTTCTTCAATGTATATTCACATTAAATATATTTCCGTTTATGCCACTTCTAAGAACCTTGCTAATTAGATTCCACACAACTAAATCCTCAGTATCTCTGAAGACTAGTTTGTCTGAAGTAAACTAACACTTACATAAGCCCTACAAAGCCAGCATACAAAACATTGACTCATGGCTTGTCGTCGTCTTAAAGCGTAACTTGGCATGTCAGTATTTAGGCCACCGTTCCATAAATTAGCACTATATTTTCCAACATCATTATACTCGCTGGGTTGTTGTTCCAGGTGGATTGCCGTGATGCACCCTCTCGAGCCTCGGATGACGAAGCGGTCGGCGTGGAAAGCGATAGGTGCAATTTGGCTGGGCAGCGCAGTGCTCGCCATTCCCAACTTGCTCTACTCAAAAACCAAAGCGCATCCCACGGGAGCGATGAGCTGCATGCTGATTTGGCCCGATGGGAAAACACCGGACGAGTCCGTCTACGACTTGGGGTTCGTATCAAATCCAGCTAAACGACGTTATCATGCTCGTCCCAGACTATTCTGAAGACGGGGAGGAAGTAGAGTAATAATATCAGCGATGAGAAGTAATAAAGTGTTTATATTTTTTGCTAGATACAACGTGTGTCTCCTTGTCGTCACATATGTCGTACCAATGACGGCTCTTGCCATCTGCTACGGGTCCATGTCGTGGGAGCTGTGGGGCCATACGCACATCGGCGAGGTGACGGAACGCCAGCGAAACTCGATGATTTCGAAGAGAAAGGTAGAGAAAACGGTAAAGTATTCAGCGTTCTGCAGACTGACTAAAAATACTCTCTGCTTTCTCAGTTTTTGCTTCAGTTTTTACCTATTCCTCTCTCAACTCTTGTATTTCCTCGAGACCGTGTGTAGCCAACTTACGCGTTTTTTATTCATGTTAAACGGCTTCCTTTCCGTTAACTCAGCGAAATAGAAGAACATTGCCGATCCATCGAAATTTCAGGGAGAGGAGAGACTAGCTACATGCCGTGTCATATTTCATAAAGGAAATTTGGGCAAATTCTACTGGAGACTGGCCGTGATTGTCGCTTTCATTATTTTCCGTCACCTCACTCTCTCCCTAGCGTTAAATGTGGGTGTCTTTTTTTCTGAATTTCATGGCGAAGTAGACAATGTGACGTGGGCTGTGTGGTGGAACGTTAATTGAGTGAAATTTGACGCGTCCTGCGACGTTGTTGTGTGCTTGATGAAAAATGGAACAAGTCGAAAGTTGAAGTAGTTTGTTCCCTATCGTCTCCGTTGTGTAATTCACTGTTCTGTTGGAGAGAGAGGAAGATCAAAGTAATGTGAAACGGTTGTAATTTTGTAATTATGTACTTGCTCGTTGTGAAAATGTAATACTCTCTATGAGAGCTTACAAGGAAGTAACGTATCGTTTGAAGTATAGAGATTGTGGGAGAGTAGACGTGTTTGTTAAACATCGCATTTGTTTCTCACCCAAACAAAATCTGAAAGAGTGTCCTTCTGACATTGATTTTGGCTTTTGAATCTAGAAGAATTGAAAGTGTCAGACTGGAACAAATATTAACATCAAAATTAATTACAGAGTTCGCACAATTCGAGGACAAAGTCAAAAGGAGTTCGACTTCATCCATGGAAGCATAATATGCTTATCAATGTTTGTTTTTAAAGGATGTCGTAATGTGCCATTGACGTTATTAGGAGACTGCAGGTTCGCATCTCTAATTAGAAGAATGCCCGTTTGTCCGTCTGACCAGCTCAAAAACAAATAGATTTTTTTAAAATTATGTCTTCACCGCATTGTCAGAGATAGCTCGGTCGAGTTTGTTAATCAGCGCATGACCGTTTCCGGTCAGGTCATAGGTTACAAAAAATTTCCGGTCACCCATATCAAGTGATACGTAGATTTAAAGCTGGTGACTCATAGACAACGAATACCACAACGGATTTGTGAAGAACGCAGACGTTCATAACTTCAAAACTGAGTCTTCTGCGAACTGATTTCACACAGAGGCATGTCGCTGGAAAGTTAGTCACTCTGACGTTTCATGTACGGTGACAGTTTTGAGTTTTGAATATCACAAGCTCGGAAATCATTGTCGAGCTTTAAGCGTCACAACTCCGAAGCGGATTGAGTTTACTTAGGTCTGATTGCACCGATTGATGTCAAGGACAGCACTCTTTGACCTCGTAACCTTCAGTCTTCTTGGTAAACCTTTGCGTTAGCCAGATTTGTTTATAAACTCGAGTTTTGTTGTGAAATACATGGTCTTACAGTGTTTGGTTGCTTTTGTCAGCTTCAAACTGCATTAAGTTCACGAAATAATATTTGCGTTCTTTCAAACTCCACAGGAAAATTTATAATTGGACTGGGTGTGCATCTTCATAACATTTTCTAGTCCATTTACATCCAGTAAAAAAACGCCTAGAACTGTATGTGCTGGAAAGAACATACGGGAATCAGGAAGCTCATAATCATGTTGCATGTTGTACGTTGTTGAGCTAATTAGATACTCATATTTTGAGAATAGTGCAAGTCATGGGTACAGTACGGTGCATTAAATCCTCATGGAAAATGAAGATGTTCAGGTCAACCTTCTGTCTTTCTTTGTGAAGGGCTCCACAGGGGATATCCTGCCAATCAACTCTGGAAGCCTTGCTCCTTGCTCCCATATTTTCTCCACATTATAGCAACACTTTTAGGGATTAGAATGAAAGCAGACTTTCATAGACGACGATGATGAGTAACATGACAAACTCTGCGTTGTGCGTTGTATAAAAGTCGACCCGTAAAAAAAAGTTACGTTGTTTTCTTTCTTTGGTCGTGGTAAAAGGTTTTGTTTGTCGGCCTGCGGATTAATTCTCATAGCTAAACTCGCTTTCCAAAATGAGGATGACATGAAACTGTATGGGTAGAATGGTGTTATCCAATAACAACAAATAAGCTTGAGCGTGGGAGTGTGGTTTAGATATGCACAAATACGTAGTACACAAAACAAACAAAGAGAGAACGCTCGAATTGATTCATTCAAAGACCGTATTTCATTGTATAAACTTTAGTCGAATTTGCAAAAGTTTTTTGCTCTATTCCGGGTCAAACGAGTTTGAATGTGTTTCTCTTTCTAATGAGGATACTGATATACAGAGAGAAAGAATGATTTTAATGGACTTTTTCAGTTCTGAGGCTGAATGTACAATGTCCTTCCATTCTCATAGCTCTTTCCTTTTGTTGTTGCACGGTCGCTTTTCATTGGTTGTAAGGAGACTGCAGATGTCATGCAGTATGACAGAAGGGACACTAACAAGACAGTTTTATCTGCCCGTTAACTCGTAAAACGAATTGACATTTTCAAAATGTGAGTTCACACGGATATGAAACTGATACCCTAGTGTGCATTACTATTTCTAAGTTTTCGGCATTTTTTAATTGCCGTGACAATGGGAAACTGGCAATTTTTCACCGGATTCGTGCTCCTCGCAGCGACTTACGCTTTCATACCAATGTTCAGCCAGTATACGAACCTGGACTTTGTGCACAGACTATACCTAGCCACGAAGCTGATTAGCACGCCAATTGAGCTCCTTGTAAATGCAGTTAGAAAAAATGTTGTTGAGTTACTAGGCGTGCCTGTGCTCTTGGTCGTATTTATTATTATTATTATTCAATTCGTAGCAAGACCCTTCAATTTAGAAGGTAATTACCTTGTCACTACAATTTCACAACACATATTACGCTTGACTTGAATTATATAATACAGATTCAAATTATTCGTATGTTTTTGTTCAACTAGAGATACATAGTTTTACGACGGATTTTGATCTACAAAATATAATACACTGTTATGGAAAGGGATTCGAGCCATTAATTTGATACCTAACACAGTAGAAAACGAAACTTCTTACAAAATACAGTCCAAAATTTGATCCTCCTTTGATATAATTTGATGCGTTTCAATTTCAACTTTACGGTATCCTAATTGACGTGCAAACATTTCTCACACAATCACACGTGCCCAGGTTTAAATTTCATGCACAAAGTTTGTATGAATGGGTTTAGAATATTTTCCAGCCATTCTATACCGAGAAAGATCAATTACAATATGAAGGGAAGCATCCATATGCATACTTTATACATTGGCTACAGGCGGACAAGATTACACGTGAAAATTTCACCTCATCCTCCCGACAAAGGACAGTGCTGTCATATTTTAAAAGCAATTCAGATACGTTAACGTGTCGCTCAAGTTTCTTTGGTGTTAGCAGTACCATGTCATTAATAATTGGTAGGAAACAGACAAGGTACATGTGTTAAACCATACATGCCTGCTGCATGTATAGCACAACTGTGGATGTCATTCGATAGTACAAGATTTGATTCCATAGTAAACAGAAACTGTCAAGAATTTTGCAACCATCGGAGTTGATGACATTGCAATCAAAGCGAGAAGACAAGAAAAGTTCCTAATCTGTCGAACTACCTAATTAGCTCTCTCTCTTTTCTGCTCAACTTGTTGTGGCGTATTATTTTCTGGTGGATGAGAACTCTTAACCCAGAAGGACCACTTAAAGCTGTGGCGTGTACATACATGCGGAACAGTGGTGCATTATATATCTCGTTGGCTATGTTTGGAAAGTGACTTTCCCTGTGGTCGTTAGACTCTCAATTTCCGCTATTAATTACGTCTCGACCACAGCCGAGTACCACTCATCTGCACGAAAGGCGAGTAATTCGCACAGCTGCCACAACAAGTGAATGAAAAATCGCCAGCCACAAGTTTCCCCTCGAAGGGCTTCCGAGGAAATGCTTGTTGGGCATGCGATGATGGTCGATAAACTGTTCTCATGGCTACGACTTTTCCTCTTCGAAGAAAAGCAAGGAAAGCCAACTTTTCTCTTTCAAGTTGTTCACATGACCCATTACTGCGGATCGCATGTAGTTCCACATAACCCAACCTGTGGACCACACACCACACACTCTTGTCTAGCATCTTGCCCATCTTCTATTTTGCAGAAAAATTACGTAGTACGTCCATCGCCGTTTACTCCACTTAAGCTGACCAAAGACTTCTCTGTTGATTGTTGTGAACGCAGGAAAAGCCTCAAGTTTGCAGACATGGCACGCATAACGACAACAACTGCGTCTTCAGCTTCAAGGAAACCGATTTTCATATTTAAATTTTTATGTCATTATAAAAGTGCTGTACTCACTTTGATGTGACACGATGGAAGTCATCTTGCCCTGAATTTCCTTTTCTGTATGTTCATTTGCTCTAAAAATGTTCAAGGTCTACTGAACAAAGGCTATGACTAAAAGTAAACAAAATGGGAGCTTTGTACGCTGTAAAATTACTGATGCGCTCTTGGTTGGCTTGTCTTGAAGCAAGACAGAAAACAGTATGAGCGGAATGCGGAATGTATCAATTTTGTGGTCACTTTTGTCGATTTAGTAGTAATGACTCGGCGCTTCTCAGACAAGAGCAATAACACTCTCACAGAGGAAGATTCCTCTGTGCCTTCAATTTTGTTGCGGATTTTGCCTGCTCACTTTTTGACAAGCCATCATATTTCATGATGTGATCTCTAATACCTTCCGTTTTTATCACTCTGAGGCAGACATGCACTCGGAAATATTGAATTGATATCCTTCTCATCACGTCCAACAAGTATGTGTGTATGTATGGTCACTCAAGTTGTTATTTTTTTTAGACTAAATGAGATTGAAGAAACTGCTCGTTCACGGCATGCCTTTTCCTTTTCCAATACAAAATAATATAAAAAAAAGATTGTGATTTGTTCTTCGTGCCTTATTGCTCCTGCAACTCTTCTCCATCTGTCTATCAATAAAACAATCGATAAAGAAAACTGGTTTTACGAGTTGAAGTACTTTCTGAACTCTTCCCGTAATGCCACTCACTCAACCAAACGATTCTTTTTTGCTGTCTCAGCAGGCAGTCAGGGGAAGAGGAAATGATGAAAACGTCCGAACTTGTTACGGACCAAGGTTTAGCGTAATGAATACATGTACAAATATCAAATATATATGTACATATATACCGTTCCACTTCCAAGTTCTCTTTTTCTTTTTACCAGTTGACAAGTGATGAGGATTTTGCTATGTAGTGGGCTTCATAGAATGTGCACAATCTTTCAATCAGCTTTCTACAGAGAAAGTGAAGGGAAAAAGAAAGTAGAAATTTACAAAGGAACAAACGGGTAAATTGATATGAAGAAAAGAATGTCTTCAGGGGAAAGTGTACACCGTACAGGAATCTTCATCTTTTCAACTTTCTTTTATCTGCGTTTCCTAGCATACTGCGATCAGTAAACAGGCTAGAATTTTGCTTGGGGGATACAAGCTCTTTTGTGCTAATCATTTTTTTTCTTTACTGCCAATAATATATGGCCAAGCCTAATGTGTGACAATGAAGGGTATAAAAAATATATAACTCCAGGTGTCATAAGATTCCATGCGTTATCGTTTTGTGGTGAAGGTGCAATTCATGTGTCTGGTACTGAACACCAGTAATGATAGAAACTTGGGATCCGCAGGTGTCCAATGACGGACCTATTAACTGCTGAAATTATTAGGAGACTGCAAGGAATACCCGGAGGATATGACTGAAAGGTTAGTTACTCGAATGCACGATCAGTCTGTCCGTTCATCCAATCATCCGTCCTGCCGTTTACAAGATAACTAAAAATCAATCAAAAAATATCTCGCACATAACCTCAACTGTATGTGAATTACTAGTTTAAGCATTTTTTCATAAACCGTCATAGCCTCTAAAGGGTTTGTCTTTTCTAGATTTACCTTTACAGGCTTACCTTGACATAAATGTATTAGTGATAGATGCCAAGGGTTATGAAATTGTTTTCAAAGTTGGCTATTGAATGTGCTTTATATTTGGAAAGTTAATTGACTCATAGACTTCAACTTTTAGATCTTCAAACACTACTACAGGTCCGAAAATTTGCTAGAAATTTACTTTCAGTCTCCTCGCTGAATTTGCACGGTGTTATTAATATATCATTTCCTGCTGTTACGGTTCTACGAACTGATATCGCCCTTCCTGCAATTACTGGTATTCCGCCTTGGTTTCCTTTTTGGTATCTGATTGCTGTCTCAAGCTCAAATCCGTTTCCTTCAACTCCTGTGCAACTAACAAGCATTTTTATGGTTCATATTATTTATTATTGTCATTCATTGTATTACTGGCTTTATTATAATAATGGCTTCGTTGACTGACCAGGTTATTATGTGAAATTTCAGTTCGAAGGCATCATTGCTTTTCAAAAGTGAACTAGGTGGTTCATGCTCCTTTGGCCACCTCAATGTGGGTGGACATTGGAGATTGAATTTTTCTGAGTCACCACACATCATTAATCTTATTATTAATCTAATTATTGTGGAATAATCTGAAATTTTGAGAAACTCAATAAAGAGAAGCCAACGCCTGAAGTCAGTGATACTACGCAAAATGATAGAGTCTGCTTCATATAAAAAATCCTCCATTGTAATCATTAAGTATTTCCAACTGTAACAATACTAATACACCATATTCTTCCAAAAAAAATCCTCCGCTTCAAATACTTTAATTCCAAAAATCCTTTTCCGCTAGTCGAGTAATGAGCAATTCCGAAAAGCCTCTTTGTAATTCGTACAACTTATGATGAATTGTACAACTAATCCTGGCATTGTTACTATTTTCTGGTGCAGGTGGTTCGAATGTTTATCATGGTCGTGCTGAGCTTCGCCATTTGCTGGCTGCCGTACCACGGCTACTTCATCTACATGCACATCGACAAGAGCATCATCTTCAAGAGCTGGGCCCAACCGTTGTACCTCTCCTTCTACTTTCTCGCCATGTCCACCTCGATGATCAACCCGATCGTTTACTACTTCATGAACAGTCGCTTCCGCAACTATATCCAGGAGACGATGAAAAACTTTTGTTGTTGTCGGCGACGGCCGTCTGAGCTGAACCAGAGATTTCTCCAGGAAACACCGCCACTCCTTCGGCACTGCCATAATTACAGTCAGTCTTGCTCCAGATCAGGTATACAAAACATGACATATATAAAAAACATGTTTTTTTAACAGTGAGAGGAGGGAACGTTAGGAGGAGGGTTCAACCGATGTCACCTCTTGTCAATTGCGTTTCTGTTTTTTTTTGCTGAGAGCAAGAACGTGATCGAGACGACTTTAAGAATTCGAGCGAGTCTCTGCAAGTTTGTGTATTTTCTTTAAAAAAAAGTGACACTCTACGAAAACAGAATCCGTCCGTATATGTATGCTTCCACCAATTTATTTTGTGCAAAAAAATAGCTTTCATCTTATTGACAAGACTCTGGCACGTTCATTTTCTTCCCATTCGTAGTCCCCCAGCACACTCGCCGTCCTCCCATATTTTAAGTTTGTCTTCCCGGAAGAGCATGCAGTCAATTTGTGTCGGGGAGAGGAACGTGTCAACTTTCACTACAGTAATTTGGATAGTTGTTGTACACAAAAAGACGCTCGAAGAATGGAGCACGTAAATTTTTTAGAGATGCAAGTAATGTTGTCGTCATTGCGTCGTTGTCCCTACTGTTTCTGTTCAAAGGGCTATTGACATTTTCACAAAATATGTTGGGCAGCGCGTTTCCTATTTTCTACGTTTGCAGCGTTACAAACAATGATCGCAACATGTTCCTCTCGTTGTATAGGCGACGACAATAATTGCTGGAACGAGCACCACCAGCACCAACATCAGCACCATCATCATCACCATCATCATCACCACCACCCAAGGCTGAATCCCCATCAACAAGGACTGAATGACAGGTTGCAAGCTCCGGATCAACTGCACCACCCTTCCAACCACGCCGCGAAGATGATGATGACCCGCCCTTTCAACAATAATGGGAACGGGGAGGGAGATCTCTCCCCAAACTACACCACCGCGGATGACCTCGGCTCGGACAAATTTGTCAATGGGGAGAACCAGGTGAGCTTGTACGCCTGCTTGTCTCACAATCATCCTCACCGCCAGTCCAAAAATGGATTGACGAAAACCACATACTGCTAAAAGCCTCCTGTGTCAAGGTAGCCAATGTGGAGGAATCCTGTCGTTAATTTCGCTCCAACAAAAAATCTTGACGACTCTAGTTGATCGAATTATGTGACCGGAAGTAAACAGTAGCTGAAAATGTACTCAATTGTAGCTCTGTGTATTATCGAGTTTTGATAGGTACATTGTACTTAGATTGTCAGAGATTAGGAATCAGATTATGTAAAATGTCATATTGCATTTATCGAGTGTAACGCCATTCCGCGAGAGCTTAGGCTACTGTTGTACGTAGCTCAGTTTAAGTTTTCGTTATTTACCGCATGACTTTCACAAGTGACGAAAATTGACTGTATTTATGTTGATTGAGGCTGATTGACAACGTCAAATAAGATGCTGCGTAATTGTAGGGTGTGTTTGAGCTTGTAAATTGTTTTTAAACAGTTGGTTGACATCCTTGGTTTAGGCAAGTGTTGTGTAACTTACGTAATATTTGGAGTGATCATCAAAACCAGGAAAGAGTAAACGACCTCTCATCACAAAGGTGAATGACGCCAATTTACATAATATGCCGCGAGCCTCCGTGTAAACATGAAAAGCCACGTAGTGTTGTTGTGGGATTTGAATTTTTTGGCTGAGTTGAGCCACTGAGAGGAACAAAGACTAAAAAAAAATGATAAAATACGGCTCAAAAAAGAGGACGAGTGTGCTAATGCTGCTCACATGATGCCAAAAATATAAAGCTTTTTACAATAGGGTTTCGACTCAGCTTTTGGTGAAGTTTCCTTGAAATGTCTGCTTCACATTGGGATCCAAATTGTTGGACTTCTCTGTACCGAGGATTGACCATTAAAACAGCATGAGACAATGATGGAGGACTAATGTCACAAAGAATGACGGCTGGGAAAAGGAATGTGGGTGAAAATCTCGTTAAAATTGCAAACGCGTTCATCCATGATTGATGCAGAGGCAGTGAGGTGCGCATATTATGCTGCCACTACGAATTTCCCATCTAACACAAGGGATTTTTCAAAAGATCCTTGAGGTAATCATGACAAATGAATTTGGAGATAGTAAGTCTCTCATTTCTAGAGCTTTGATATGTGAAAGCACACTCACAAAGTTATTTTTTGAAGAATTTCCATTAAATTTGTGGAGCGCAAAAAAAATGTTTCGCAGTAATAGACAGTCGAGTGCATTACCAGAAATTAAACTGGCTTGCAGCTAAAACCTTTCTCCGAAAATGAAAATGAATGAGGCGTAAGCTCGTAAGTCAATCCTAAATGAGATCGTTTGACAATTACTGTGGATATAGCAAGGAGAGCGTGCTACAAATTGGTGAAACGCTGAAGAATACTCAAGAACGCATATTACTACATAGTTGTACATTTTGATTGACTTTCAACTGTTATGTTCGTCATGCACAAATTTTATAAGTTTTATTTGGCAAGGAGCTTGATGTTTTAAAGGAATTCACGTCATTTCTCGATGAGCAACGATAATACTCAAACCACGATATCCGTTACGTGGGAAAACTAGGAAGCAATTATAAAACACAAGTTACTCCGATTTCGCATACGATGTTCTCAGTATTTCGCTAGGTGAAAGGTTAATGAGTTAGAGAAAGTGGAGGTGAGGAAAATCGAGGTAGATCACGTTAAGGTTGTTGTGTATTGCTTAAGCATTTGAAAGTGCTCGTTTGATCATTTGAGCGGAAATTTGTTGCTAAAGTTGCTTGTCCTATTATTAAGCACAATTATATAAGGATTTCGTAGAAGATTGACGAATGTCACACGCAGCACTCCGAACTGACTGAGTCGCGTTTGATGTGCAGCCTTGGTGAAGGAGTAGTCGGTTCAAGTTACTGGAAAAAAGTATGTGTCTGGTATATAACAACAGGCCTACAATATATAGTTTGATGTAATATATATTAAGGATTGCTTGTCGTGAACGACTTGGGTGTTAAATGAAAATGAGTCACCACCTCAAAGCAATTGTTAAAGTTTCACCAAATGTAAAAGGAAACGGTACTTCGTTTTGTAAGATTTATGTAATGATCCCGAAAAAAGTAGTCTGCGTGTCAATCTCTTTTGTAGGCATCGCGGTGGTTAAGATTGTCCCAGAATTCTTTGTTTGTTTTGCTATTTTGATCAAAAAGAAAAAGAAGTTTGGGGCAATGTGAAACACAGAGATTGAAAAAGGTTTGTCATCCACTACATTGATTAGGATCATTACGCTTTGTATGAATATTTCAGACGTGGATATACCGTGGTATTAGTTTTTACATATTGCTAAGAAATTATGACGATGACCTAGTCCAACTGGCTAGTTTATAAAGGTAAGGACGCCAACATGGACTGAATTCGTTGAAAAAAAAAACTATTACGACGAGTGAAACCGAGGGACGATAGGAAGCCCTGCTTGATGCTCTGATACAAGACTTGAAAACTAAACTATAGAACCTATTACACATCCCTCCGACAGAGCCCAAATTGTTTAGGTTTTTTTAGTATTTCGTATGTTACGTAACGTTGAGCAGTGTAGCAAGAAAGTTTAGCATGTAGTACAAATATACTTTCAGAGTAATGCAGATAATATACGTAGATTGTGTACAAACAAACCTGATCCACGTTGCGGTAGTCTTACACATATCGCTACCAAAACTTCATGAAGCCTCAACTGATTCGGCAAGCCTGTCCGTACGAATGCAACAAACACTTGTATTTCCTAAAAAAAATCACGCTCTTTGAGATCTCAAGCATTGTCAAATCAATTTAGATGAGTCTGATCGTCGACTCAGTTGAGACATGTTGAAGTACATGTAGCGATATCTACACCGATATTTTTCGTCATGGAAGTAAACCCTCGAGAGAGTAAATAATCGTTGTGATCTTGTGCGAAAGTTTTGTTGTTGTAATTACCTCAATTTTCTGCGAGCTCATCATTCCCAATGAATTGTAAACTTTCTTTCCCTAGGCAGGATTATAATTCAGCTTGTTTTTGTTAACCCTTACTTTTCTACTGTTCCTCGCGAGTAACTATAGGAAATGCAATGAATAATATTACGCGCCGTTTACGAAAGATGATATACAACTTTTATTGAGACTAGCAAATAAGAGAGCAAACATTTGAAAAAAAATATATTGTAAAATGTGTAACACTTGATTTCTCTTCATATCCACTCACTTCTGTACGTAGTGGTACATCGTGAAAATATATATATACATATAACAGAGACCTATATTGTGAAAATGATTATACGAAAACAAAAATCTAGAGCTAAAAATAAATAAATATACGTTTCTGTGGGAGGAAAATAATTCATACGAATATCATCAGTCTGCAAGTTTTTGTTTGGTGCTACGTCTACGTACATAATTTTATGGTATTGTGCAACGCATACATTTTTCTCTTTAACCCTTAACAAACAGTAGAGCAACCAACAACCCTTTCGCTGAACATAGAGGCGACTATTTTATTTTCCCCGAGCAAAAGTGTAGCTCTCAGTTCCCTGTGCAAATAGTGTGTACAAATTCCTGGATTTAATTTGTGGAGCTGACAAATGTCACCAAGGAATTTTCATATACGACATGCGTAAACTGCAGTCCCTAAATTGCATAAACCCATCAAATGAACCGGAGAGGGAGAAAGAGAGTCGTGAGTTGTGTCGTGGTAACCATTTTGTTGTAAATATACTTTTTGGAGAGTATCACAGAGTATTTTTTCCTCGCTTTTAGTGAAAACCTAGAGTTTAAAGTCAAACCGGAGAAACTAGAGCTTCTTCTTTACAATTTAATGTACAAAATTAAACAAAACGGGGGAACAAAACAAAAACGGAATAGAAATTGTAAACCTATACCCAGCGGATGTAGTTTCCTATTGCTGAGTTCTTTGGCTGTGCTCCATACATTTGAGGGATATTCGCTTGGACTTCAATGACATTTCCTTTGTTATATCACCATCAGCCGTGAATGTGGCGCACTTATTTATAGCATTGATTGTCAGCTCACAGGAACATGTCTTCTGCTTCTGACGGCACCTCGCCGCGTCGCATACGATGTATAATCTGAAAGAGAGACACAAAACAGACATCACACCAAAGCTTCGTCATCAAATCTCATTCATACTTGTTGCAAAAGGGAAAATAATGGCAATGTTGCAAAACTGAAAATGGATTTCTAATCGTAAGTTGTAGTGTAGTCCACTGTAACATCTAACAGAATTGCTGCAAAGCTCGCACATGGAGAAAGCAGTGTGGAGAAGTAGAGAAAGTACGTGAACAGAGAGAGAGAGAGAAGAATGACTAAGAAGCTACCAAGTACGAAATGTGGAGACCAATTTACTTGTAAACTAAAGCCTACCTTCCCACTGACTTTATGGTTTGAGCTGCTCACGAAAATGTAAGCTAGCCGTAAATAAGCGAATGGCACACTCATCCCCAACAAATTGGGAAAAACGAGAAGAAAATTTCTGGCGTAAAAATACGTGCGGGCAATCAACAACGGAGATACGTACAAAAGTTGTACTCCTACAACTCTGCCCTCAATCCAGTCTCAGCTACATCCCTCCTGTTACTCATCTTCATTTGGCAATTTTCTCTTATTTATCTTTTCCATTCTGTCTGTTATAGGAAACCGAAGCGGATCTTTTATTAGGTTCCTCCTTACGAAGAAAATAAAAACACCATCACGTTTCAATTGGAGGAAACGTGTGGCTGTACTGGATATGAAGGTTGCAAAAATGCGCTTCTTCGCTCTTTCGACGAAGATTATAAAAAAGAAAGAGAAATGACAAGGAGCTTTCTCCGGAAACAAGGGAAAATAGTTAAGTAGCCAACGAGTAAGAGCGGAGCAGAGAAAACAACCTCGTCATTACAAGATCGCACAAAAGTAGTGACTTCCCTGCTCGCCTGTGGAGCAGAGATAAAAAGAGAGAAAACGGAAAATCGATGGTGATCACAAAACAAAAAAATATTAACAAAAAATACTAATATCGAGAAGGAAGTGATGCTCATGTTTGAAAAAAAAACATCAAAAAAGACAGAGAGGTGAAATTGAGAGCACGTCTTTTGAGAAGATACAAAAAATGAGTCAAAAGTTTAAGATGTTTGTAAAAGAGGTATTAACAACAAACAACTGTGGGGAGAAACAACAAGTCTACAAGTGTTTCGCATCTCAACAAACAACATACGCGCCTACAAAGAAAACACAAGCCCATAATTGCAGGGAGTATTATTAACGTTATAGTTTTAAATAAGAATATTCTCTTAGTTTGTGTACAAGATGAGCAAACCACGACTAATTTCACGAATAATTCAGAAGGACCAGACTGGATGGAGGATGTGGTGCGAGAAAAAAAGCTACGCAATTTTAAAAAGAATGAGGGCTTCCTTGTGAAAACGCCTGAGTGGTTATTTATAAAACTTTGTATTATTTTGCCAGTGATTACACATGTCGTAATCAAGTTTGTTTTCGTGGGTTCTGCGGGTGTGACAAAGAAGGATTATAAATTTGTTGGGAAAGTCTGCCAACTTTTCCACATGGTTGCATAGACGACCAACGACACATCAAGCTCTCTCGCGTCTGCACGCAGTGTACACATGCACAATTAAGTCGGAATGTGTACAGATTTTGATTTGATGATGCTAGGGCAAAAAAAGCTGCGAAATAGTCTAGAGTGAAAGTGGTGAAAGCACTCACGTTTTTGAGACGGGCGACCTCCCTCGACTCTGCGTTTCTCGTCGCCCCATTCGTCACTTGCTTCAACCGCTGGCCGTAGCTGAGCGACGTGATGGTTTCCTCGAGGTTGTAGCCGGATGGCGAAATGTTGACGAACATGAGGGTCTTCGCATTCCCTCCGATGCTGTCTTGCATGAGCAGTGTGAGCTTGTTGTTCCTGACAGAAAAGAATTTGAAGACACAGGCACCAATGATTAATGCGAGTGATAAGTGATGGGGACGGTTTCACTGGAGCAACTCATTTGATTTCCTCTCGTTTCAGCACAACCCGTCGTCAACTGTGCTAACCACATTTTTATTTGCATCTACGTCCTCTTTATGGCTTCTGAGCATCCAAACAAGCGGAAACGACATACGCTACTCTGACATTCTTATATGTACTGTCAAGTGAGCTACATTGCCGAGTCTGTTTTTTAAAAAAACGTCGTTGTCCCACCTAAAAATATATTCATCTCAGCTTCTCGCAGCCGAACAAGTTGTGCGAATGGCGAATTTTACAAAGTCGTCCAGAAATGCAGCTTTCCTCCACAGTACGCAACAGGACCACCTTGCGAAGTCGTGCATCATTTTCACTCTTTCTGGTTTTATAGCTGGCGCGCGGAAATATGTCGTTTTCACAGTCTAACAATGCTTTTTAGCGAATCCGCACTTGAGAGGAGTATTCAAGCGACAGTGGGAAAAAGGTCAAGCCTAACGCTGGCACTGGCATAAAGCTATTTTTCACAGAAGACTAAAATATCTATGGATATACACACATCTCTGTAGATATCTCTCGGGCTTGTTAAGCACATTTCTGCCGCACACGCGGTAATCACATTAGTCTCGCTTACGTCAACTTTCTCGACTCAACCATTCCTCTCTTTGCTCAATGCCGCTGGTAATTGGCTTTTTTGTATTCTTGAGCACACCAAGACGAGAAGGAGAGAGGACTGGAAATCCGTTGGAAATGCACACTTTTACGCTCTACTCAAACGACACCGGAATCCCAATTGTCACTTCGCCATGAAGTGGCCATAAGCACCGGGTGTCAGAAGTGATTGATTTTTCCTTCCAAAGATTACACACCTACTTACCCACTCCACCTTTCTTATTACAGCTAAACACCCAATGAATGCATAATTCGAGCTAGAGAACCGACGGGCTGTTCATTCTATTTTCAGAGAGAACTAAGTTTCGTGGAGATCATTATGAGTTACCTGTATGGCACAAACGCTTGATCCGTTGTGAGTGCATTGATCACGTCTCCGAAAGCGGAAAGGGATTTGTTGATAGCATTCGCTTCCCGGAGGGTGTCCGCTGACACACCAGACTTGCCCGTTCGCTCGCTTCCGGCGAGGTCCACCAGACTGATCTGCTCGAAAAGAGAATAAAGAAAGCAATAAGTGGTGGAGTCCGTGCTCGGAAAATACATTTATTGTGAGTTTTCATTGAATGCACGGCCAAAGCTTGGATTCAATTGAAAACATGGTATTTCAATCAACAATATTTCAAAGGCTTTCTTTGTTGTTGAAATAAATTTCTGAGTGTTGCTCCATGTCCAGAATTTAGTGCTACTTATTACTATTTTCAAAAAATAAACAGAGATTCCACAAAAGTCCTGCAAACTCAAACAGCCTACTTAGGTACAAACATACCCAATGTCACTCGCCTGGTCTTTTTAGTCGCACTGCATCCCAACAATATTACGAATGTCTAGACACAACTTTTTAAACCATTTTACGTAGGAAAACTTCATCCTTAAACAAAAAGAGAATACTTTCGCAGTTTGATATTCACAAAAAAGTGGATTTCTCAACGATATCAAAGAGAGCTACTCCTAATTTCAGCTTCAGTGCTCACGTCAGGAGACAACAACAAAAAGGAACTCATTTTGCGGAGTTGTGCAAAACTAACTTTCATCTCGTCCTCGAAAAAGCGAAATGATTGAGAACGGAAATTTGTCATTTCATCTAAGTCCAAACTTCATTAAGGATTGTGGATGGACACTTTGATGACTTTTAAAAAGATCCATTAGGTCCTTCAACAGTCTTCGTAATCAATTCTTGTTGTCCTCATGAGCGTTATCAAAACATGTCCCTCTTTTAAATATGAAACCTCTCAATTTTAGTACCTAGAATTTCTTGCATGAAAGTCCAATTTTTTATGAAAGTTTCAGTTTCACTCGTAAGCACACGTGTAATGTGGCGATGCGCTCATCCATATTCGAAACAAACATAAAAGCTTCCCACACACACCCTTTAATGCAGACAGAATCCCCTCGGCCCTCCTGTCTTACCATGTTGCCTACGAAGGTGAACGCTAAAATTTTTGCCATCAAAAGTCGTCTGAGATATAAACAGTGCGCTTTCAGTATACGCTCAAACCGCTGTGTTACGACAAAGAGGTTTTAGGATCAGTTACGTCGTCCAGCGACAACGTGGCTGGTGGCACACATCCAGCAAAACAGGACAAATAGGTATTAAATGTGGGAACCTAGGTTTTCCTCAGAATACACAACCCCTTTCAATTTAAACGTAGTTAAAAAACTCGACATCAAATTTTATATAGCCACCATCACCACGCGACTCCGTCTGATTCACCTTTTTTTAGCGGAGAATCCTGGCACGATGTGTCTTCTTAATGATAACAGATCTCGTTCAGCTTGTCTCGGCTAAAGAAAATTTTCTTATACGAGCCAAGAACACAGATAATAAAGAGAAAAGTCTTGAAAACTCTGGCACATTTCCGTATCCTTGCAAATACACTCAACGCAACTCAATTGCGAAAGTCAACTGGAAAGGACAGGAGAGAGTGCTGGAATATTTTAAAGCATAAAAAGAACGGACTAACGCAATCTGTCTTCAATGTCATCATCTATATGCCATTTCTCCGGGATATAAAGATGAAAGTACTACCCTCCCAACTGCATTTCTTTACAAACTTTTAAAAACTCGTGAAAAAGGCTACGATGATGCCGGTAAAGTACTTATAGGGGAATATGCACAAAATCCAAGTTTGAAGCATCACATCATATCTTCGTACAGTTTGAAGAGATTAATTCAAAAGTCTTCTCTAAAATTTACCTTGCCACGAAGCACGGTCCCGTTCACTTTAGACGTCGTTTCGATGATGAGTCCGACAACCAAGTGAGATCTCGAGCTCCTATCATTCATCCGAGTGGAGGCTGTATGTCTCGCTGTGAGTGCTTGGCGAAAGCTCTTCTCCAAACTGGAACTATCCTCTGCTGGAAGCACGCGTGCCCCTGTGCACAACACAGAAGATGGCCTTGTAACATTGTAAAAAGGAAGCTCAAGAATTAGTACCGAACAATGACTTCAGAATTGTATACACAGGTGCATATTATCGATGAGTACAACGTAACGAGCGAGCCGTATATCTCGTCTAAAACAGTTTAGAAAAGAAAAGCCGACGCTCACCAACTTTATCTCGGAAGCGGAAATGAGAACAGGGAAAATCTATACACAAATGAATTCTATCTCAGACGCTTTTTATGTGAGGACAGTGGATGTCAAAGAGAAAGTGGATTTTCTATATCTTCCTGTACTTTGCATAAAATCCACTCGAAAATTCATACATACTTTGGCGCATCCCTTTGTCGACGACACACACACGGAAGATATACTGATAGCGGGAGTTGTGATAAAAAGTGCAAACTTTGGCTTCCACACTGCCGCAGAGATTGTGGCCCTCCTTGTGATAACGGAGTATGTCCTAAAAAGATATTGCGAGGCTCCAGGCCTTCTACTTCGAGCTGTTCGATGCTCCTCGCATCAAAGTCGTTATAAATATGTATGGGATGTCCTTGGGAGACAAGACTTGATGCGAGACCTACACCGTTCTCGTCTGTCAGCTTCTGTACAAGTGAATTTTTAATGCACACAATTTCTCCTCGTGAAAGTCTAGAGTCACACCAGAAAACCGAAGAGGATGCTCAAATGGAATGACATTATGCAGTAATGAAAACTTGTGGAGATGTTTCCCCCTTTTCCAATACTTGATGTGACTGCAGCTCATCAAAATAAATAGATACCAGTTGCATAACGCAGTCAAATCAATAACAACCCCAAGAAATCCTATTTTCGTTACCAACTTATGGATGTACGTGGAACGAGTACGTATTGTAGGGAAGAATAAAAATGCACTTGTCACGCGTGTGTGTGACAGTAGACTCTTCTATTCTGGTCATTGTTGTGTCATACAGTCGTGAGAGTGAGAAAAGAATAATTTTCATTTTCCCCAGACTTGGGTGAGATACTTGTGTACCGGTGTATGTACCACCAAAGAAGCTAATCGCATTACTTGTGCTACTTTCTCCACTTTCTCATTCTCATCTTCGCGTATTCTTTTTCCTTCCCCTGTATTTTTCTTCTCGTTTTCCCATTCCTCGATTTCACAATGAACACATCGGAAGCGTGATCTCACCATGGAGTCAGTGGAAACCATTGTTTGCCTTCTGGGAAATGTTGTATTGCCATTGAGGACGACGTGAGTCAACATTGTGTGAAGCACACTACTTACATCACGATCCTGATGATGATAATGATAGCGTTGGAGAGGATGGTAGGAACTTAGTTAAAAAGGGGAAAATGGGATTGAGGCAATATTCACTTCCTAGAAGAAAAAAAAAATGCTTCCTGCTACTCTCGAAATGTTGTGGCAGACTCGCTCGTAGAAAAAAACATGATGCCCTCGGTACGTAATTATTATCATCATTAGCAGGCAGGAGAAATCAATTAAATCTTGAAACAAGATCCTATACCTTACGCAACTACTTGTACGTCTATAACAATTTAATAACAACTGGCTTTGTTTCTACCTTCAAACTCTGTATGCAAGCCATAAAATTTTCAATAACACGTCAGTCATTACGCGTGCTCAAATTTCACCAACAAACCATATTATGTTACGCTTTGACGACGAAAACGAAGCGTAACCTGAACAAAGCAAAAGGTGAAAAACGGAAATGCTTTCAGAACTCGGATCAGAGTATCTTAGTCGTTATTAGCAAGTAATAATGGTATCATTTATGTTTTTGGTGGTTTCCTTTTCGTGATGGTTATACCTGAAACCCAAACGGTGCCTCTCCGGTCACGTCTAATCTCCAGTTTATCCGAGTCTCCCGACGACGCCGGGCTCAAGAGGTCGATGAGCCTGTCGTTGTACAGCTCGAGCACGTAGAACGACACCGTTGTCTCGTACGTCTGTGACATTTCGTCCGCGACGAGAAACACTTGGGCAAACGTGCGAGGAGCAATTCCTGGGTGGGACTCGTCCCCGAGAATTGTGTAAGTCTTCCCACTCCCCGTCTGTCCGTAGGCGCAGATGCACACGTTGTAACCGTCGAAGGCGGACTGGATGAGGTTCTGCGGGGAAACGGTGAGAATTACATGAAAATGGTTCACGATAAAAAAAATTATGTATTTATAACATTTTAGAGACGAAAAAAATTACTACAGTCCGTTCATGAATGCTGAAGAGTACACATGAATGACTAAATGTTAAAAGTCTAGCGCAAAATAGTTATTGCATAATAAACTCTTTAACTGTCCGTAATGTAAGTGAAGTAGTGCCTCATACTAAAAAAAAATATCGACTTAATGTATGGTATGCAGATTAGCTCCTGAATGTTTAACGCTTTCCTGAAAAGTGAGACAACGTTTCTACAACGAAGAAATTGTGTTGGCGACCCTGTTCAAGAAAACGTTAAAGATTCAGGAGCTAATCTGCATGCATTTGGAGTAATTAGACGTTCTCCCACACTGACTGGACTTGAGTACACTTCATGCAACTTTGAAATCTGCTCAGCATAACTAATTGTAAGTAAGCAGTGGATTGGACTGACTTCAGAATCTCAATTCTAAATTCATAGTTTATAATTGAGCAGTGGTGTGTGCATACTTCAGTGTCGGCGAAAACTTGTTCCTGGTCATCCTCTTGGGTGAAGACACGGTCAAACTGGAATTCCTTCTGTCCCTTCACCGTCTCCAAGGAAATGGTGTACGGGTCAGAACATTTGGCGACTATCTCGTTGTTCACCTTCTCCGCCTTGGATGCCGGCCGAATTCGACAGAAGACGCGAATCTTGCCCTTCAGCTCCTCCACCATGTTGTGGTACTTCTTCCTCAGCAATCGCTCCCGCTGACAGTCATCCTGGAGTCCCCGATTCACCTCGAGAATGCATCCAAGCTCCTTCTCGAATTTGGAAATTTTCTCAATCGACCGTGACTGTTCCTTCTCCACCTGCATTATTGAGCAGACATCCAAAACTTGTACACAATCATCCCCTCTGAACACAAAAACCTGCTAAATACTCTCAGACGGAGAGAAAGTAAATCGAGGAAAAACTTTAGCAAGACAACCACCACGATATATAAAGACAAAAGGTGAAACTTTCTTTGCTAATGTCATTTTTCCTTCTCTACTTTCGACTTCGTCAGCAGGATTTTCCGTTATCAACCCCAATTCATGATCATATTAATGAGTTAATCACCGTTCAACCGTAGAAAAAACAGTTTTTGTAATGTAATCTCTAATGATTGGCAGAGGAAAGCCGAGAAAAGTTTTTCCACAAGGAAAGTTGCAACTCGAGAAGAGCCAAGTCATTCATCTGACTCAAATTTCGGGATAGCTCATTACGTCGTTATAATTATTTTCTTTCTGACTACTCATTAGTACAAAACATACTCGTCAAAGTGAATTGGCAAATAGGCTTGTTCTCAAAGTTACCAATCAAAGCTACAGAAAAAATTTCTTTCGTCAATTGTGTCCTACATCGTTACAATCACAATAAAATTCACTCCAGTTTGGAAATTGCATTCACATGTCATTCACATTCAAAGTTAATTTACTCTGTAGCATGTCTTGTCGAGGATGCACACCCACCACCGCAGCACTCTTACACATCTCCTTTATTGTGATCGGAATGCGCCTCACTCCAAAATATTGCCAATCAACCTAAAGAGTTTCCTATATCGATTCTGGGACGCTTTCATGTCTTATTTATGACTCTTTCTAAAAAAACTCAGACAAAAGTATGTGTTCTACTCGTCGAACGATGTTGGTCAACTGACTGATTAGTTAACTGAGGTCATGTAACATTGTATACGTGCGTACTTTCAAGTGGAGCATGTTAAGGTCATCCTTGAGCCGCCGGTTCTCCTCGTTGAGCGTGTCGACATCAAGCTTGATGGCAGAGCACTCCTCCTCCTTGCTGAGGAAAGTCCTCTCAGTCTCCTCCAGTTTTCTTTGAGTGTCCTCCAACTGGGCTTCCAGTTCTCGAATGATGCGATCCCCTTCGGACCTTGTGGAACACTCGTCCGCGTACTGGTTTTTCATGTTGCGCAACTCCGTCTCGAGTCCGGAGAGCTTCCGCTGGTAGTCCAGCTCCTTGGCGTGGAGGTCATTGATCAAGGAGCGGAGCTGCTTTAGCTCCCCATTCGTCTCGTTGTTGTGACTGATTTTGTAGGTGGACTTGCGTCGGAGGCGCAAATCGTCTGTGGAGTTGGATGCTCCACTGGCGCTGTTGATCCCACCGACACCTTCGTCCGAAAAGGCGGAGCCGGGAGCCGCAGAGGTGGGGGACAGGGATTGGGAGGATTCCGGGGAAGGGGAAAGAACAACAGTGGCCGCCCCACTGGGTTTCAGGTGAGCTTTGTGTGAGCCACCACTTCCAACTCCAGGCGTGTCCCCGGGATTATTGGGCTTCTCCAGGCGGTACGTCGCGCTGTCCGAGATGCGGGCGGAGAGCTCCGCGAGCTTTGACTTGAGTGTGAAATTCTGCAAAGTCAACTCATCTCGAACCCTCTCGAGCTGCACCTAGAACAAAGAGATACGCCATGAAATCTCAGAGCAAAAAAAATCATATTATCTCATAACAGGCCAACGGTATTCCATTAGAGTACAAAATGCATGGCGAATGGGAGCAAGTTTTGCCTACCAGTGCCGAACTATTTCTGGTAGAAGATTTAAGTTATGTCACTCTTACGTACGGTCATTCAAGAGAAACAATCAAAAACCCCTACGCGTCCCATCAAACCAAGTATTACAAACGTTAGACAGTAAAAACTGAAATTTTAGAGAAAAGTCTCGGATTACATCACCTGGCATTATCCTTCGAGTACTCCACAAAAACAACGCTATAAAGCTGAGAACTAGTAACAGAGAAGCCATCCTAGTTTACGTCAGATGAAGGAAAGCCAAGACGCCTTCCTGCTGGAAGCATTCAACTCAATTCCATAGTTTGCTATATTTTAAAGAGTACGCTGAAGGATGATTCTAAACCAAAAAAGTGCCTGCCGTCCTGACCACGAACACCGAGAAACAACGCCAACGCACTTTCTCCGCCAAATGTCAAGTGAATTGTTCAAAAAGTTCAGCTCAATATAACCAAGTGAAGTGATCTCTCACCACTTGTAATCCTGAGCAATTACTTTAATTTGAGACGTGAGATAAGAACAATAAATCAATCTTAGATTGTACCAAAAGCCCCTTTTCAGCATGAACACGGCCCGAGTCGCACAACACCATAAACGATTCGTACAAATCCGTGTGACGCATTCCATAAATGAATGTTCATAAAGATTTCATTGTCTACTTCCCCTTTTTCCATAGTTGTTCAACTTCACCACTTTACAATAACCTTGGTTTTCTCCAGTCACTTTGAGAGCTGTGGCTGTCTACTTTAAACAACTTGATAATCATCATCATCATAAGCATGCATGGTCTTACGAAAGAATAGGTTCTTAAGAAAACTTTCTTAATGTTTTCATACAACGCACACAAAGGTGACATGGAGAGGGAAATGTGTTAATTCATTACACGAGAAAGGGAGAAAAACTTTTAAGACAACAACAATAAAACTAAAACTCTAAATCTCTGAAAGACGACGGCCCTACGGGCCAAGTCCGCACGTATTAAGACACACGCCATTCCTGACAGTTGTCGTGTCTCCTCCGTATTCTATGTAAGATATCAAGTGGTAAAAAGTTGTAATCTCCTCCGAAAGTTGGTGGGAGGCTGTTACACGCCAACATCTGAAAAAGAATATCATTATGCGACTCTGCCCTTGGCTGTGCTTAAACGCTTTATAGTTTGCAGAGATAATTTTTCTTTGTCGTGGAGGCATTCTTGAGACGAGAATTGTGGACAAGAGGTAAAAACGCATTTCCTACGCAAACGTTCGGCCATAATGAATGCGAACCTCACAGTTTTCTGAGAAACAAAACCGCTTTATCTGAGGCTAATGTTCGTACTTCAAGAAAAAATTGGAGGGGGAATAAACCAAGCTAGAAGCCTATATATTATCTGTATTCTCTGGAGGGCAAATATTTTTTTTTTCGCAGAGCAAGGCCTTGACTTTGCATTTCATGCTACACAATTAATGAAAAGATTACTCTGCCACGGGAAGCGCTTGTTTGGAGATCAGAGCAGACTAGCTGCGTATACCCCTGCTCATCAATAGAGAGAGAGATGGGGTAAATGCAATTTCACAAAAAGGCCACTTGTTTGTAGTCCATATGAAAGTAAATAAAATTGAAGGACGTCATCGTCAAAAAATTGCAGATGCAGCCTTTTCGTTAAAACACCAGTCTCCCTTTCTTTCCTCTCTTTCGCCTTTGGCCATCAAAACTGGAGACGGAGGATACATCTCAAACCCGGAAAACTGGAAAAACGCAAATAATAATTATAAGCGGGAGACTATAATTAAGCTTTCATCATGCACCTCAAAAATCAAACTATTTCATCAGCTTTTTTCAAGGACGCCACACAAAAGTTGCCAATTACACTTTCAATCAATTTGGAGTAACCACGTCGTCAGGTTTCCTGTGTTCTACACAATCCGTTCTGAAGTCCACTTCATCAAGAAGTACTCCCATTCCCAAAAGTCTTTAATAACTCGCTACAGTAATATATAGCATACAACATTTAAAAGTATATACGATTTTAGGGTTTAGCAGAACTTTCAATGGATTCCCATTCGAACGTCAATAAAATTCTAACATGTTGGCCGCGTCTGAATGAGTTTGATTGTAGATTTGATACGCTATGTTTCTTCATGCGTTTAACGTGTGAAATTTTTGTAGCAACACTGGTAAGAAGTAAATATTGAAAAATAAACAATAAAAGTACACAATCGCATTCTGAAAATCCATTAAAGTGTCGAAGAACATCAAGCCAAACTCATTCATTCCTCACGCGTGCTCAACAAAAATTCGTTTGTTTTTCTTGCAGAAACATGCTGACTGTGAACTCCGTAATGGAATGGAATTTTGATGAGTTCAAGCACAAGGAAAAGACCTGGAATTTAAGAACCAGCAAAAGTTTTCAACATGTAAAATGACTTGCTAGGCCCAAGAGGAACATTGCTGCACATAAAAACAATAATGTCAGCAATTGTTGTCGTTGAAGGCTCCCCGTATTTGTTCATTTTCTCATAAAATAATCTTAAATTATTACAAGAGAGTTAAGCGTTATTGATTTCGATGTTTGCTTAACTTAAATACAGATGTCAAAAGAAGAGATGTGCTTCGTGTTTTCAAACAAACGCTTGCTGAAATTCATTTAAATTATCGCAAACATTTTATGCAAGGCACGCAAGCACCCAAACAAAACGCGATAGAGAAAAACAACATGTAGGGACTGGCGCAGTTTCTACATTTGACAACAAAGAGATTTGCAAAAAGTTTAGCAAGGTGTGACCGTCATCTCAACAAGTTCGCCGTACTGCTCACAGGTGAATTTAGTATTCACCGTAGACTCTCTGCTTGATATTCGATCTAGTGTGGAAAAGTGTGAAATTAAGGAGTAATAAACGAACTTTCTTAAAAATAGAACATGTCACAACAAACGCTCTCTCGCCTTGCTCTCTTCAAGTACGCACAAGACGTTCGTACCACCATACAAGATTTAGCAGACATAAATACGAAACACGCGTACCTCCTTTGTTGCAAGGTACTGTAAAAAAACCACTCAAGAGAGGCATACCACTGCAGAAAATTAGAATTGCGTATTATCCATTCTTTACACTATTGTGTAAGTAAAACACCTCAAAAAATGTATAGGTACACTTCATGTAAGGTGTGAACAAATCCTGCAAAATAATCCGATCAATGCGGCTAAGTATGCCAATATAGATTTTACGTTATCAAGTATTAAGTATGATTTATTGCTGTTCTCAGTACGTGCATAGTTTTCAAAACAGAGCTAAACTTGTGCAAAACTTCTTCGCTGAGAAACCTTGTTGTTTCACAGAGTAAAAAAATCTCATTTTTTTAGTAAGTTCGTTGGGATTCCTCCAACAAGAATGCACTCATATTACTTAAGAATGATCACGATGATTGCACCCTTTTCGAATTTCGATGTAATGGAAACTTCTCTGTACAATCCAAGTGAAATCAAAGCATGCCACTGTATAAATTCCGAGTACAAAAGGATTGACAATATTTCTTAATAAAATTTGCAGACTTGGGAGTTCAGGTAAGACGCGCCGCTCTAAACTCTACATAACTTTGATGTGCTTTCCTCTACAGTTCAAGAAACGACAGGAGTCCTTGACAAATGGTGATTGAATTGACAATTGATTTTTTTGCCAAAACAGCTTGAAGTGCTCGGAGTCTGTCCTCCCACAGGAAGACACATCGGAGAAAATGCAAACATACCTATTTGCATTAGACATAATGTGGTTCACTGGGACTTTGCCTGAGTGAGCAGGAAAACAAACGTGGAAGTTGTGGAAGTGGAAAGGACAACGAAATGAAAGTGAAGATGCGACACACTGGCCAAGTCAACTCTTTTGGGAGGGATGCAAGATCCTTGAAGAGGAATGTAAAACGAGTAGAAAAGTGTCGAAGTCAAAGACAAACTTTGTACTCTACCTGGAAAGTTTTAGCGAGTCAGAGAGACACAAGAAGGGTTTTTATAATAACATGAGAATCGATAGCGTGTTCGGCGTGTACTCACGAGAGCTGCATGGAGCCGAGCGATTTCTCTCGCTGCATCCACAGGAACCTTGTCCATGCGGGCTTTCTCAAGGTGGAGTATCCTGTTTCGGAGTTGACTGATTGTGACATCCTTCAGCCTGACCTCCTCTACCAGACGACTATTACTCTCGTCCGTCCCGATGGACTCTCCGCCGGCATCCTCATTTCCCAAGTCATTACTGAACATGTCGTCGTCTTCCAGCTAGACACAATCAAAACCAGAAAGGAATTAGACAAGCACACAGAGCCGGGACCAATCTTAAATCACAACATCTCTAGGCGATGTTTGTGCGGTGGAATTTAATTTGAACAGATGTCAAGTCCGTTGACCAAGCACGCATTAAAATAGAGAAGGAAAAATAAGAATAGATTTGATAGGATTGAAAGATACTATTTATTTTATAAGTTATATTTTCATCATTCAGTGTCATCAGTGAATATTCAGGATCTGAAGTTGAGTCTCCGAGGTATCGATTTAATAGCTCCATTCCAACAGCTTCCCCAACAATACATTTCCAATATTTTTCAAAACTTTTTATGGCATCCCTTTTCCGTCATCCACTTTTCTCATGAATTTCTGATTTATAGACTTAAGAAGTAGTTTGGTAGAATAGGAAGGTTGTTAGGTACGAGACGTATGTTCTCCATTTTTTCTATTTTTTCAGCTCCAAAGTTGTGGAGAAATAAAGAGTACATAAAGAGGAAAGAAAAAGTTGATGCCATGATAATGTTGGGGTATAAAGTTGTTCCTTTACTTTGAGCGCTTACCTTTCACTAATTTGCCTAATTTTTTTTTTCTCACGGAGACTTTATTTCTCATTTATTGTTCACAAAGGCTTAACAGCTTTGATCTTGATGATGATTTTTTTTGTCTACTCGACAAAGAAAAAAAGCATAAAAAAGAGAGAAACAAAGTGTTTTTGGCACGTGCACACAAAAGTCAAGAGCATAAAATTTTACAGTTTCTCATGTCTTAAATTTTCCTCTTAAATTTCATTTACGTCAAAGTGAAATGCGTCTTTTGACTAGTTATTCTTCTCACGAGTGATGCTTTTAGCGGGATAGGACACGATACGTGTTTGTGAAGATCATGTTGATGATAATCACGATAAAGTTTCAATTTTTCATTTATAAAAAAAGGATTTCTTCTAACCGTCGGATAACGTGTTAAAAGCTTCAAAAGATCAGAGACAGCTTCTCCAATCCGCGCATTCGGAAATCGTAGTAATTCTTTAATATTCGATGAACAACGAAAAAGCCCGCAATTGAGAGTCCTTGAATCATTTTCAGCCAGAGTGAATAATACGTTCGCTGAACAATAATAATTTGAACTGGCTCCACGATGTGGGCAGTAATAGGTGCAACTGCATCCTTCTATACTTGCTGATCATCAAATATCTCTTTAATTAATCATTCCGAGTCAACCGCACATTCACCAAGCTCATCGACTTGATGCATAAAGGCAGCGGAACTCTTTTTCCATGAAATACGTACAAATGAAATATATCTTTTATAGCTAACGTCTTGATGATAGTGATATGTCTCATATCCGAAGATGAGTACACAACACACCAAAAAAAAGTAACTTTTCCCATTTATTTGTTCAAGATTTTCCCCCAAAAAGTCCATCCCGACAAAGCCAACAGGCTTTACTTCTGAACGAGCACCGAAGACTTTGGCGATATTCTATGGAAGCTAATTAATTAAGGGCTTAGCACCTCCGCCGAGGGGAGAGCGAGAGAAAAAAAGAAAAGAGGATAATACATCGGTTGATGCTCCCAGTGAAATGTGAAAGCGGAGAAAAATTTGTGATCTTCCGCTTTTCATATTAACTGGTATAATACGCATATAAGTGCTATAGAAGGAAGATGCATTTACTAACGGACCTTTTCAAAAAACTTGCCTTTGCAGCCAGCGATTTTTTTTGTTTTGTCCATGTGCGCAAAAAAAATCCAGGCAAAACTTCACAACCAGCGAAATGCAACTAAGTTCATGACGAACGTGTGTACAAAAAGGGAAGTCGAGAGAGAATTTAAAAGTCATTTCGTTGGGGAATGGAGGGCGTTCGTGAGATATGATGCATCGTCCCTTGAGAGTGGTGGCTTAGAGCCTTTTTGCAGCGCGAAGGACATGATGAGGTCTGCTGAATTTGATGCATGCACACGCTTTTCGTGCGTTGGTGGTCTTCGAATGAAGCTGGTAATACAATAATTTGCTTGGAATTTGATATGAATAGGGACAGAGAGAGAGGAGTATAAATAGAGAGAAAGGAGGACTTACATCTCCATTGAGTCTCGAGAAGAGAAGACTAGTACTTTGGCTAAGACCTTCACCCGAGTCGAACTCGTCACGGAGAAGCTCATATTTCTTGCGAAGTTGGCCCAGCTCCTTCCTCGTCTCTCGGTGAGCACACCGCTCCAAGTGGAGCATCGCAATGGCGTCGAGTGGACTTCGACCGTTGATTTGGAGTTGGAAGCCTCCGCCAGTGGAGACGCCTCCAGAGCCTCGGCTACTGCTTCCTCCAAATCCGCGGTTGTTGTTCCCCCCGGAAGAGATGTGGTGGTGGTTGTGAAGATGATTGGAGCTTGAGTTGCTCGCATTCATGCTGCCGTTGTTGTGGTGACCATTTCCACTCAGATGGTGACGCCGGTCGAGGTCATCGTCGTGGGGCATGATCTCACTACTCGTTCCATCCAGAGAGTCAGGTTCGCCAGAGTAAATGTTCTCTGCATCAATAAAAAATGTCCAGTTTAAATTCAACAATGTCGAGTGAATTATTGTCAAAATGTCGTAGTTCTGTTTTAATTTTCATACTACTCGCATTTCGTAAATGAAAAACACTTTTCAAGGTTATAACAACAACCTTGACACGAGTTGGCTGTAGTATTTTCTCGTGTTGTTAGCAATACCTCCTGTGCAAAAGACATTTGATAATATACATTCCCATTACGGCGTCCTCCTCACTTCTCTCATCATGAAGAGAAATTACGACAGTAAATAAACCCTTTCAACTCAATAACAGCAGCAACGTCTCCAAATCTTTTCCTACGCTATATTATACAATCGCTTGATATAACCTTTTGATATAAAAGTTGCACTTTGAGCCCGGACTCTGTAATCGTATCTCTTCATCGCGTATATTTCTGTGACGCATATAAAGTCAACATCGTTTGATTTCATTAGCCCTTCAAAATGGGAAAGGCTGATGAGTGCACACTCATTACATCGGAGAAAGGCAAGTAAAGACTGAAAAATTGCCTTTTTTTACATCCAACATCATCATCATGATATTCTACTCTCAAAAACGACTCTCTCGACGGAAAAAAAGTCTAAATTAAATTGAGAAACAACTACACGTCTCACTGGAGCAGCTTGCGTATTATTACAAACTCCGACAATGGAAAGTATCACCTCGTGGGGGAAAAAACGGCAAAATTGTTGATTGCAATTATTTAGCACTCCAAGCTGAATTTAATGTGCATTCTCCTCCACCTTGTTCATACCTTCCATTGTGAAGACCTTGAAGCTTGCTTATTGTTGTTTTTTTTTGGAAATCCATTTAGCATTTCCGAGAAACGACAAAGTGAACCCGAGGCAAACATGTAGGATTTCCTTTTAATACCGAGAAAACTTTGCATGATGTACATACGTACTACCACACGGATTTCAGAGAAGGAGATACATTTCCTATTTATTTGTTTTATATACGCTCTCATTAAATCCTCCGATGTGTTTTTCAAGTCCCTCTTTTTATCTTTGGCTTAGTCAATCCTCTCGTAGCTGAGGATCTCATCGAGCTGCGGTGACGACAGAAATGACAGTGAAGTGAGCTCAAGTTCACGGGGAAGTGCACAAACATACCAGTAAGAGAATGAAAAGGTTTGGGTATTGCCAATTGCGACGAAATGTGCAGTACTCTCTTGAGCCTGAGTTTTTCAAGAGTCCTGCAGAGAGTGAAGGTTGAACAAGGAAATATCTCCCATGCTGGGTTTGCGTATTTTTTTACAACGCTGTCACAGTTGAACAGGTAAGAAAAGGCAAAAAAATGGTAGAATATGGATTAAATTTAGCAGAGATAGAGGCCTTTTTGCTAACGCACTGGAAAGTAGCTCAGGGAATTAGTTATGGTGTTCCTCTCTTCCACATGAAAAAATCCCTTATCGACTGCATTTCTCTAGTGTGACTGCATTCTGCTGAGGAAAAAATATACTATCTTGCTCCACTAATAAATTCAACGCCAGGGATGTTAGGTGGGCAAATGGGGAATGGACAATTTAGAAGGATTGTAATGGATTTAACCACACCCGATTTTGTGGGTTTTTTGTTTTGTCATTCTCGCCTTGTCTGTGATGTCATCCGAGGAGACTGGAAGTGTTGAAGACTCAAAAGTTATCTGTAAAGCATACCTTAACAACAAGGTTGGGCAGTGTGGAATTAAATGTACTGTTGGAAAGTAACATTTTATGACTTTGGTTTGACAAGTCCCCATTGTCGCGCATATTTTTTCAACCTACAAACATTCATGTCAGCCATTCCAACCCCAAACGAACTCGATGGTAAGACCCACGACCCGGTAAAACCCGCTAAACCCCATTTTGCCCGTTTTAACCCACCACAATGGGGTTTTGACCTATCCAAAATATGTGGCTTTATAACATCCCTGATCAGCGCAACGTGGGAAAATTATTGATCCCTCAAGTGAAACAAGTCTAGACCCATAGGAATGAATGAATAAACATGCGCTCTTCTCCCGTTTTACTTCAACAGGTTGCGAGTTTTCACACAATCAGCAAAGAAGCAAATACGCATAAAAATACTGGGCAGAATCATTCACGCCCTCTGGACACGAGGTTCCTCTACCTCCCCAATTCCACATCTACAATTAAATTATAGAAAACTATTTGCCATATTGATGTACTGTAAATACTGCAAACACTTTGCTAGAATGAGGATTAGAACTATGCGTACAATAATAAAATGCATCAAAAAATCACCACGACAACCGATGACATTCCCCCTTCAGAACACTGAGACTGTCGTCTCTTTGTCATAATAAAGTACAGAGATTTGTTGTAATTGTTTTGCAGCAAACTAAGGATTCGTCAGTACACACTAAAAATTAAGCTGCGAACTCAACTGGCAAAAATCAATACTAGCTGGCAATGCTGATAGGATGCATTTCTGTAAATGATACCGTGATATTTTATGATTTCACACTTTTGAGAGAAAGATTCACATTATTACACTATTGTGTCATCCCAAACTCAACATGATTTTTCATTCTCATGTTCACGTGAAATTACATCGTTTAGTAGTATTATGGGAGTGCAAATCCTAATACAAGTTTGATTATAATATTTGTGATATGGTAATAGAGAGAGGCACGATATTATGAAGCGAGAAACAATTACAGTACATTCTTGTAATAATACCAAAAATACCGCAATGAAATTTGACGTATTATGCTCATGTATATTTCGGATAAAAAATGCCAAAGCAATTATGGAATGCATTTAATTCTTATTTTTCCTCCCTGTTACTTTGCGCTGCGGACGTGTGCTACATGAATATCTTCACGTGCATGACATATTTCTACTAATGGACACATGCATTTCCATGAATTCAATCATGAGCAACAACCACCTGCGTTTCTTCACTTTTTCATGATTTGTCGCCACATCTTTTTATTATTTAGTATTGCCTTGGAGACACACGTACGGTGAACGTGGCGAGTGACGACGACACGACACGTGATTAATGATGTATTGACGTAAAATTTAGTTTTTTAGTCAAAATTGAAAAAAGACGAGACCGCTTCTTTGTGTTAATTCTGATCTACCACATGGTGGTGATGGTGATGTGAAATCTTCATTCTCCTCGCCTCACGAACGTTTAAAATCATGTTTTACACATGTTGCAAAGGAATGAATTATTGTAAACTTCGAATTCCACACATCCAAGAAGACAACCTTAACATGCCTCTAATATTCAACTGGTTACACCAAAAACCCACATTGGTTCTCCATAATATTCTTTACGAATCTCACCGACGCGTGGAAACCTTGAACAAAATAATCCTCAGACATGTATCCGTTTTCTTGCTCTGCTCTCATCTCACTTTCCAGGAAAGCGAGCCAAGGAAAAGCTGATTTTTTGTGAACAATACTCTCGGGTTACACCGCAACATGGAATGTGTCAGCCGCAACAACAAAAGAACAGGACTGAGGTGAACTGTAAGTGACAAGGGAATATATTGAAAAGTTGGAAGTAGATTTCTTTCTCCAGATGTCTCCTTTCGAGATCCATTTCTAGAATGTCGCTACTCGTATGAGAGATGTTTGTGGTGGAAGAGAAACCAGTTCATTATAAAGTGAGCCAGTTGCTACTTTGCTTGGTTCTGTGGTATTGGCTTCCAAAGTCTCCGGATTTACGGGCTGTGTTTCTTTGCCAGCTTTGTGAAGTGACATTGGATGACGTTTTATTTGATTCAGAACATAATTCTGAACACAATCCATGCCAAGGCAGAAGCAGGAGAGAGGTGCTGGTGTAATAGATAATGATGACATGTGTATTTGGCATACACTCCCTGTTTCACCCTGACGTACCGACAAAGAATTATCACAGAAACCTTACAGAAATGATCTCACAGAAATCACCTTTCTTCATGCACCGTCAAGTATTTTCCGAGTCCGTCAATTTAACAACAAGGGTTCAATTTATTTGAGAGTTAATAAGACTCTTACCACCAACAAAAATGCTTTAGCAAAATCGTAAGCCAAAAATTATTTTTAAAAAACCACACTCAATACTGCGATCTCTCTCAATGGATACTCTAAAACCCTTTGATTTTTGATAGTCTAATTAGATCGCTATTGGACTAAAACAACAAACAAAAAGGAAGGGAAACCCTTGTGTAAATCGTGTATCTTCTAGTTCCTATTCTTACGCCACACGCAAATATCCCTCTCAAGTCGAAAAAAAATATTTCCAAAAAAATCTTTGAACTTGCATTGCATAATTGTTGTGAGTGCTTGACTCACCTGCGAGCCAACAATTAACCTTAAGACACAATGAAATACATGAATAAACTAGAGCACACATGCTGTGAGGTAATCGGTAGCGTGAACGAGCATCCGTAATCACTCAAAAAAGTCGTACATCCTCTTTGCAGAAAAGGAATGCAATTGAATACACGTTCGTCAGCATAAATAACGAAAATAACGCTTAGCACAACATCCACAAATAAAACGGGAACAGACACAAAGAGTTAATTGTTTCCACCTCCGACATCGATTAGTACATGCCTTTCATCTCAACCTACCCTCCACCACGACTGAGTGCATTCCTCAAAAATTACAACAATCGATGTAACAAAGAATTTTGTTAGCAGAGAGTGAACACAGTTACAACTAACTCTGCTTCATGACATTTTCCAAAAACATTGATTTGTCAGCGACTACCAAAAGACATTAACGGAGCCGGTGTACTTATTACAAATCGTTCTTTATTTTGGACAAAAAGAAGAACAATGAATGAATAAAATTTGGAGGTTGTCGTTACCAAAGATGAACTGCATTTAACGGGTTTCCCGCACACACTCTGTATGCTCCGTCTGCTTTTGTCGCATCATCGAAAAGAAGCCCTGCATGATCCACTTTGACTCCACTTTGTCTTGACTTTCACAAAAGAGCACAGTCGTCAAAACTCAATCGCGTACGACGTCTTTTTATTAGTTTCTCTGTAGCCCATGACCTTTCTTCGAGTGGAAGTGGGAAGTTTACTTTTTTATTCGGGAAAATTCTTCAGCTCAAACAGTCCCGAAGCTTTACTAACTTTGGGAGAACGTATTCGAAAGCATCTCTTGCTTTCTGAGCTCACCATCTATTGTTTCAGTCTTCGCATCAATTCCTCCCAAAAAAAAATTGGGAGCAGTTGATGACAACAACGGTCTGAAGAAAATGCGCAACACAAACTGATGCCACCATCATTTCATTTTGCCCGTGTAAATCGTGTCTACAGTGGTACTCACACTTTTCTACACTTGTAATAAAATAAGTTCGACACCGATTTTATACGCCCCCGATTCCAAATTCGGGACTTTGCAATTTGATCCACTACTAACAAAGCAAATTAATGCTATTTAAAGGGCAATGGAGCGAAGTAGAAGTATAATGCCTTCTGTGAAAAGCAGGGAGCAATAATAGAAAAAACAATGGATTCGCACAAACACAGCGTGAGTGAAACACTGCTACACAAATTTTAATGCAAAATCCTAAAAACAACGACGAACACGTCGAGACGGCTCTCTCGTCAAAAGGTTTGTCACTGTGTATCCACAAAATGCACTGAAAAAGGTCGAACCATTTGTCGCTAAAACGATGCTCCGTTGACAGTCAATCATGCTCAAAAACGAAGAGCTCAAAAAAAGGAGAACAAAACCAGAGCAAAAAGACGGAGAATAATTCGGAACAAAAAAAATGAATGCGAGACGAAAAGTTTAGTAAACCTCTCAACGAGAGAGTTTAAAAAGCGCAAGAGAAAAAAAAATTAGTTGACGAGCTTCCTTTTGTTCTCACCAAAAACTTTTGTCGAACTGATCATCATCAATGAGCATGAAACTTGTAGAAAAACTCTACATTTTTTTCCTCCTTACATTTTTTGACGTGTAAGTCTCTCTGTAGAGAATGCTCGTTGACAACGACAAGTTGGGTAGTCGCTGTTTAATTCTCACGTTTCACAAAAAAAAATGTCTTGTAGCCCTTTCTGTCTTCCTGTACAGCCATAATAATCATCCCTGTTAAACCTTGAATGATTGTCAAGTGGCTAGGAAACGTATTGATAAAAAAGATGGGCAAATAACCTGATAATATATGCCGTGTGAGATACTCTCTAGAAAAACCACAGGAAAAAAATAAAGATTTTTTTTTGGATTTGCTTTAGAAAAAAGTTTCTCCTTCTCCTTTCTCACTCAATAAATTCTTGGAGGAGACTGCAAAGTTTCGAAAGAAAAAAAAAACTTCTAACAAAACGGAACTCTCTCATCTAGTTTTTTGTAGAGAGATGTGCTCGTGTATTCAAATGGATTACATCATCTTATTTCGGATTTATAATAATCATTTTTGGAAGAGATGCACATTAAAGAATTTTGTCTTGTTTGATGCCTTTATTTATTTAAGTACATGAAAAGTTGATGTTTTCGTCTGCCAAGTTTGTAAGAAGCTCGAGCAGATCTGCAACTTTCGTAATGAGCGTGATGCATAGCATGTGTGTTGTTTTAGAAAATCAAATATTATGCTGTACAAAACGTGTGCAATTTTCTTCCTTCTGAGAGCCTCTACATGATACAGGATATATATGAAATGGTCAAAAACAAAATTTAACCGCAACTTGATCGTGTTGGACTCTTAAAGTGAAAATCACCTACTTATTTCCTCCAATACTTATTATTGGGCTATATACAATATATGAGCACGCAAATTATACAAATCCACATCACGAAGTTAGAAAAAAGGAAGTATGCATACGCACAACGTTGAGAATTTGGGTTTCGTTGTAACCAGCGTATTTTTGCTTAAAAAAGCGTGAATATGTCATTTGAAATCTTGGCGCTTTAGAAAAGCTAAACAGGATTGAAATTCGCGTTTCAAATCAATATTTTGACTTGCTGAAACTTATGATTTACATCATTTACCATTTGTACCAATTAGGTACAAATCAATGGTTTCACCTCATAAATTAACTTGGATCAGTCACCTCACCAGATTATGAATGAATTGTGCTCGCACACGCGCATGTGTGGAATCCCTACAAGTCTCTACGTAAACATGGCCAACAGAGACATTGTGTAGCAGTGCACATTTGCAAATTTGTACACTTTGACCACAAAACTTTGCATATTCTTCCCACACACACATGCAAAGAGACAGAAGACTGAAAATAATGTCTGCGCGAGAAACCATTCAATTCATTGTCTCATCATCATCATCACCACCTTTCTTTCTTCTCATTTTGAAAGTATTCTGTGGAAAAAATCCATTTCATTTATTTTCTCTGCTCCTCTTCGAGGGACTGCACATGCAGCCACACAACTTTGACAGAGGAAGGAAACGTGACTTGGTGTGGGCACAATGAATTGATTCCTTCCCTACACGTTGTCCCATTGAAATTCTTCTTAAATAGGTTAAGCAAATAAAATAAGGTTGCGTACTGAACACGAGTCGATTTTAGGTTCAAAAAAATATTACGAGCACCAAATCAACATTGTATTCGAAATAAATGAGATAAAAAAATATTTATTCGAATTAAAAATCAGGGAATCAGACCAATGCCGTAAAAACGGAGGAAGTTGAACAAATAATCTTTCCTCGTTTAGATAATTTTTTTCTGCAGAATGTTGTTCCTCTACCGTAACACGGAACTAGCCACTGTTGTCCATAAGCCACGACGACGACGCCTTGTCTTCATACCTTTCTCTCGGTCTTTCTTGGCTCTTCCGTCTATTTACAAGAGAACAACGGTTGGTGTTACCGGTTCGTTGATTTTGTAACACATATGGATCCCTGTCATAACTGACTCCTGACGCAACTTCCCATCGATTGCTTCATACATACATGATCATCATGATTCGTGTTACAAGTAGGAAGTGAAAAATAAACTGTTTTCTCCTTTTTCTGGCATGCTCCACACCGTTTTCCATTCCCAAAATTCGGGGAAGGGTGAAATGAAGGCTTGCAAAATCTGTTCGTTACGCGATTCACAGAAAGTCGGGGTGATAACGCTGTTTCTCTTGTTTCTTTGACGTCAATAAAATATGAGCTACATAATAATTTAGGCAACTCTCAAGCACACAAGACGACATTGTATTTCAATGACGAATTTGTATCCTGTCCTAATCATCGTATATCATGCACCTTGAAAAGTTATTACTTTTTGCTTCAAATGACATGAGAGAGTTTCTGGTAAAGCTATAAGATGGAGGTTTTGGACCTTTACATTTCTCAGAAAAAATGTATGAGATTCTCTCAAGTCCACTGAACATGAGAGAATGACGTTTCTCCCTTGATCCTACTACCTTACTCTTTCCGAGTAACCTTTAAAAATGTATCCTATAGTTTAGTATACCACACTATATTAAAATTGTACACGTTTTGTGCAATCCTCCAACCCTGTGGCGTCCATATCAGCAATCGTTTGTGAAGCACAAAAAAATGGATGAATTTTACACAAACGGTCAGCTCTTCTCTCTCTTTGCACACTACGGTGAACACTGTTTTGGCAAAAGGCCTTGTATGAGACCAGGTAAAAAATGTTAACGTATTTTTTAAAATAATAACCATGTGTAAAACAAATTAGTATAATTTCAAATAGTTTCAGGGAGCACGGGCAGTGAGGAATTGCGATCAAGGTCTACAAAAAAATATTATTGTAGAGTGCATCTTTCTCTCTCTATTTTTACTGCTTCCCAAAGTTACTCATTCGTTACAGTAAAAAAAAGTCATTACGCGTTTGCCCAAGATACTCAACATACACATTTATTACGGAGCATTGCACATTTGCAACGTTCGTCAAAAGGAAAACGTCATGCGTAAAAAAAATTGCTTCCTCACAAGTTTTGAACGTACGGAATACAAGAGAGGGAGAAGACGGTGAGAAATATAAATATTCATAAAAAATGGTACTAGATTCATTTCACCGATTTCCTTATGACCTTTTACTGCAATTTTCATTTGTTCGCAAGGTTGAAAGCGGTCCAAAAAAAATCCACACAACAATGTATCGAGAGAGAATCATGATCTCAGTGATTCTTCCCTGCTCATTTTTCGAAAGACTCATCGTCCCATGAAATATTACATTACTCTTTCCCTTCTTCAAAGTGAACGGAAAAAAATTGGGATTTTATCACTGTTGGAGCTTCTTCATATTTTTAACGTTTTTTTAGAGAGCTCACTCTGACGAGGAATTGATCCGTTCAGATGAGGCAAAGTTGTTTCGACTGATGTGCTCTCTTGTGTTTTCAGCACAAAAATGGATGCAGACAAAACGGATTCTAGCGAACATCCGTAATTTTCATAAGTCTTTCGAAGGGAAAAATAAATCTCTCATTTGTTCTCACAGTATGTAGTAACAGAGTAAACGTAACATTTTTATGCAGTTTTTTAAAACTCGGATTGGGTGCACACCTATTTTTACAGAGAAAAAAATGTGCCGTTTTTTTTACAAATCAGTTTTGATCTGTGTGTGTACATCTTGATTGTTACGAAGGATTCATTTATTCAAGGTGCATTTCTTTTACAACTTATGCACATTCTGAATTGAGTGAGTGAACTAAGTTATTTAGAGTTGCAAAGTTGTCAGTTGTAGGTAAGCGAGTTTTTTGTATCAAACTCTGACAAACGGAAGGATCAGGATGAACATAGTCAGATGAAGATGATGCGATGCGGTGTTTGAAAAAAGTCAAAATTGTTTTACCTGTTGCTGGGAGAGCATGGTCGACGTTGCTCAACACGTCGATTTGTCGCTCCAGCGTGACACACATCATGTCAAGATGTTTGATCTGCGCTGTCAGCGACTGCTGCGCACTTGACTCCGACCTGAAAACACAAAATGTAAGAAAACTCATATCAAGACCTTGACGTTACTCTTGTTTCGTTATTGGAGCACACGAGTGTGCATTACACAACAAGCATTTACGTCAAAGGCCACCCAATTGGGCGTGACAAACTACGGTGAAATATTCCAGTCTCTTCTTCGTCGAAAGGTTTTTGGGTTCTCTTCTTGAAATCTCGGAATTCCAACCATTTCAAAGGAAAACGCTCTATTGAAGTAAAACCATTCTGGCATCACTTTCATGAAAAGGGGTAATTTTGGTAACGCATTTTTTGATCTATGATAAAGGGAAACCTACTCCCGCGTCCTTTTTTCTGATGTACTCAGGTAGTGACAAAAAAGATCGTCTTGCCAATCAATAATGCTAGATGGAAAAGAATGGAGGGATGCACACAGTGTGCAAACTGATGGATAAATTCCCTTGTTGTGAAACCAAATCCCTTTTCATGAGTACATTAATCCTTTTCCCAGAAATTTGCATGCATACAGATAGTTCGCTTATAAACCCAGGGAAACGACTCGAGCCACTCTTCATGGTTTGGGAAAATTGCAACTATAATTCCATCATACACTTTTCACACCGTTGTCAGTCAAGGAGCAATGGGAATTATGAGGATAAATCCGAACAAAGCTCCAAAGAACGGCTCAGAAACGAAATCCTTTTGAGGAGCACTCGAGGATGAAAGCGTGTGAGGATAAAATTGCTGTGACATTAAATGGGATCAACTTCGACACTTCTGCTACTCATCGATCAGTTACGTGGAGTCCAAGCGGTTTTTTTTATCAAAAAGGCGTCAGTCATTGTCACGATGATGTGTTCACATTGACTTTGCTCCTTCACATGAGCTAAATGCTATTTGCGCACAGAATTAATTCGAGATATTTTTTCTTCAAGTCTGTGCTTAAGCAAACACTCGTTATTTCCATTTGACCGACAATTTGCTGTTTTTTTTTGTTTCCACTCACTGAACTAATTAGAATATTACACGGTGTCTTGCATAATCACCATACAAACCTACACACCACCAAGCATGCAAAAAAGCGTACATACGTCAATATAAGAAGAGTTAATGATTTCATAATAATCTAATAATATAAAATGATGTTCGCTTCTGTATATTTATTACGAACCTGGTGCGGATTGCGAACATGTCTCGAAAGTCGAGTGTTTTCATCGTTGCTCCTGTTTGTTTGCTCGATGTTTTGACCTCTTAAAATTATAACTTTGAACTCACACAGACACGCACAACAACAAATGTGGAGATGTGTGTAGGTACACACTTGTGCTTACTCACTGCTCAACGGTTTCATTAAACCGAATCAGTTTTTTTTGTTAGATTCTCCTTAATTACACGAAATCTTCGTAATACACAACTAATGATGGTTTTTCTGAAGAGTGGAGATAATGAATCTCTGACAGGGGTATAATCGCTGATTTTTTTTTCAACGCAAACCACCCACACGTGTGCAGTCTTTGCATTAATCGTGTTGTTTCCACAAATACAAAATTAAGAAATTAACACAAAAAACGTCCCCCGCCAACACAGCCTCAAATATTCTTCATAAAAAACGAGAATTTCGCCATCAAAATTGGGTGTACTTAATTAGTTGATACATGCCTTCGTATTGACTTAATTCAGCAATTTTCCTCTCAGCTTCTGATCTCACACAATTGTTAACTGTATTTGCACACCGAGAATGTGCTTCGGATCCCTCGTTTCCAACAAAATTGTCGGCAAACATAAACCCTGTAACGGAATTTATGACTGCATAATATTATTCTTAGATTTTCACAGAGTCGAGGCTAAAATTCTCAAGTTTTCACACGCAAAATTCGTTTGATAGACTTCAAAAGTATTCCGTTGATACACTGGTGATTTCCCTTGCTAATGATCACAGAGTGAGGTAATACAGCGGGATTCTCTCAACTCTGAATCGGTATAAGTGGCACTCTTTTAATCCTTTTACTTTTCAAAGGCTCTCTCTTAGCTCAGCAAGGGAGGACAAGGAATCTGGTGACGATCCTAATTACTTTGGCCGTCTTGCTTGATGAGCGTGCACAATAATTTTCAAGTTTTCAACAAGTTGAGGAGGATCACTGAGTGACGACCGACTTCTTTACTCCGTCCTCCACACTGACAAATGTAAAATAACGCCTGCCGTTTAGATTTCATCGAAAAAAATATCGTCTTCATTGAAGCGCAACGCGTTAAAAAGAGTTGATCACAGGGATTCGACGTTTTTTCTTCACCACAGCGAGTCTATCGCCGTTGTGTTGATTTGTACACGTGACTGTCGCAGGGAGGACTTTGGACAAGTAGCAATGATGGACACAATAATAAAATTGAGTTATGTCAGAGAAGCATGCCTGAAAATAACCACACTCATTTCTCTCTGTGTGTGTATAAAAAAATGTTGCGTGTATCATCTCCTCGATTCGATGTTATTTAAATGTGCTCACTCAAACCCTTATTAAAGTGACAAACTCCAAAGGAAAATTTGAGGAATGGAGATGGAGATTAATGGGAATGCATACATTTCATTTTACAATCCTCACTCATCCCGCCTCTTCTCTTTCACGAATATTCTCACCTTTTGTGAAAATAATATATTTTATTGTGTCCTCCCAACCGTCCTTTGAATTGTACACTGAATGTCGTGTAGAGACAGTTTGCACATTCCGTACGTTACTTAATAAAAGAACCACGCTGTTCTTGGGGTTGGCCCACACTTGAAAATTCTGCAATGGATTTATTATTTGTGGACAACATTTAACGAGAGAAATGGGATGAGTGACCGTGTGAAATTTTCAATTATGATTGATTCACACAACTACCACTCACTTTCCTCAACCCTTCACTAATTTACCCTTCGTATTCTCCTCATTTTGTTGTGAAAACGACTGAGAGTTTAGCCCCGTGTCTGATTCAAAGTGACAAGTCAATACCACACAGTAGTCTGACACTTTTTAATGTACAACATTACCAGGTCGTAAAACCAGGAATTTTTTACACAGTCACTTTGTCTACTTATTGACGCTCACTACTGGACATGTCGCTTGCAACCTCCTTTTGGTTCAGTATACTTGGACGACCACGACCACACCGACACCGGTTTCAAAACTCTCGACAGCCAACTGGCGATTAAACGTGAGAACGCCCACCAGCGAAGAATTTACAGGACGGCCTGCGCCAAACACGAAATTCACTTTGTTCCTTCATTTTCAAATGGCGACAAGCCGAGAAGCTCTCCACTGAGAGTAAACTAGCGGTTTCCACTTTTACGTTCAGAATCCTCTCACTTGCAGAATCATAATAATCGCGTACTTTGATCACTCTTACAACTCCACAACCACCCTCACCAAGGAACCTTTGCACATTTTTTTTTCTCTCTCTAGAAACTCTCTGTAAAAGCATGCGGAAACGGTTGCCAATAAAAATGTTAGTCGAAAAAATTCTCCCTTGTGTAAACTGCTAAATAGTTGGTGAAAATCGTAGATTTATGCGTTCGAGAAGCACACTAAACCACAAAACGATTACAAAGCAACTCACGCAAATTTATGTGAATATAATAACATTTTCAATTTTCGAGAGAAAAATGTGTGGAATTTTTAGTTACTTTGGTGCTACTACAAACGTCTCGTTAAAACACTTTTGTAAATATTTATGTGCAAAACGCAGAGATTGTTTTTTTTTCTACTCTGCTCCTCCCTGAGTCTCAAGCTGAGTTGGTGAGATTTTAATAAGGGTCCCAGCTACACGAACCTTTCAAAATGATGAATGCTGTGCTAAAGTGAGAAGGAAATGTTACAACAGGATAAATATCACTGTGAATAATGTTTATTTGATATGACTAAGGAATCACAGAGGAGCAAAAAGAGAGAAAAACACACTTTTAAAAGTAGCCCTCATGCAACTCATAGATAACCACTTGAAAATGTTGAAGTTTACCTATTATTATGCTTCTCTCGTATTTATTACACATTAGTGGAGTGCGTGCGTGAGTTTGTCTGCCACTCGGTAATGATGTAAGATGAAGGACTGCGAAATTGGAATTGCATGAAGGATAATATCAGAGAGAGAAAAAACGCATTATCATATATCACCACGAAGAAAATGTGCACACCAGGAATACGGATGAGGAGATCGCTTTCAAAGCGAAAACGCACACAAACAAACAAAAATCCACCACAAAGGAAACCACCTCCTTAAACGATTAACACACACCTACTCACTCACCATTACTATGAAACACCTCATTTTTACTCAAAAACTACAAAATTTTATATGAAAAGACTCCTGTTTAGAGTTCGAAAAAAAAATGTCAGCGTGTCAGAGTTAACAACGTGCAGTTTATTGAGTCAATATGCAAAAAAAGCAGGAGTAAAAGGCCTCTGATTTCTTCTCTGCCTCGAATGGGAACAATGTGTCTCAGCGGAGGATCATTTACCAGTTTTACTTCGGAGGAATACAACGCGTACGTATACACGAAGCTAACTGAAAATAATACAATCAAAGAAAAATCCCGTAGCCTCCTCCTTTATGTTTGGAGTAAAGCAGTTTACTCGTGTAGTAGCCTTGAATTAGACGCTTTCAATTCGCTCCATTCGATTGTTTCAATTGAGTTTCTGACAAAGAAGAGTCCTTTTGATAAGGTATGGCAAAGCATACTATATGTACTTCATGTACTAAATATGGAGGCGTGCGTAAGCGTTAGTATTCCTTGTTGAAGCAAAGTAGTAGCTCCATTTTGTTAACTCACTACTGTTGATTCCCTATTTTCTGCCGTTTTTCCCCGTTTCTAAAGGAGAGGAGTGGCAGAGGATTATTGTTTGTCACCATCATTGTTATGTGACTCCTGTGTTTCAACCGCAAATGATAAGACAAAGACGAACAAGAGCGGAACAATGTGCACCGCAGCTGACACATTTTCTCTACGCCATACCACACCACCATAATATACACCAATACTACTCTCCGCTGCCAATTCCAACTTTGAGGTATGAAAATACCTACGCCGACTACTTGATGAGAATACCTCAATTTTTGGCAGTTTTTTTTTTGCTTATTTTGATTTCCACAAAAAATAGAAGAACATTGGGTAAATCCTAGTAGTTCAATACAAAGAAAAGAATTGATTATAAAATTTTTGTCTCAAATGTTTACATATAGCGTGATTGAGAAGAATTAACAAAGACATTGGTACCTAACTTAGCTGTCGCCTCAACAAAACAAACAAGGTAAAGATAATATTCTCCTTTGTATCTGTAAATTGGTCTTTTCTTCACGCAAAAAGGTTAAAGCGATATCATGAGAGGTAAAAAGCGTATTATTATTATTTAACGTGTTTTACCTGTATTTACGCACACACCAAGAATACAGAGACAAAGGAGCATGTATTTGGACAGGCGTGTGACACACCACATTGTGATCATGTCAACATCATAATGATTACTACATGATCCTGGTATGATGCGGTATGAGAGTTCAGAAGAGACACAGAAATGGATGCGAACATTCATTCAGGATTTTGCAACAATAAAATGCGAGATTGACGTAGAAACGAGAGAGAGTAAAATGTAAAAAAAAATGTGGAATTTTTGCTAAAGAAAATAGAAAAACCTCAAGTGTGTGAAGCCACGCATTGGATTGCATGCTTGGCAAGCCACGATGATGTGATGTGGAGTCGACGTTGTCATTTTTCGTGTCTCACTTTTGAAGTCGTCCTAAAACGACGAATTCATACGTAATCTGTTGACGACGGTGATGGTGTTCTTATTGTTGGAATTTTTGCGGATTTCTGTGTTCCTTGGTTTTCCTTTTGGAAGTTCACTGCGCTCTCCACTGATGCCTAATGCTCGCATTCTGCGAGGCAGCGGAGAACCATAAGAAAAATATGGATTGATTGTCAGCAGCAGTGTGACGACAAAACCACCACACAAAAACTTGTCACACACTTCCACAACAATGGCAGCAACGGCCGACTCGTAAGTGGGCATAAAAATGTACATATTTTCTGACAATTGTGCATTGTCTCGTTGCGCACTTCAAATCTGTCTCTCTCTCTGTTCAAAATCAACCTTCTTGTTGGCGACACATTTACTCACTCCCCACACTTTAGGTATACATAATCATAATGCTAATTTCTGCTCAAAATTTTGAGAGAAATGTGCGCATTCTCGTGAAGTTTGAGAATCCACTCGATTTCCTCTCGTCTGAATCGGGTGCGTCACCACTATATTATAGGATGTGTATGTCACAACTTAAACTTTTCTCTCTCTCAACAACAATGGACAATGGATCAGCGCAATTAATTATACTTCGTGTACATAAAAATCTACGATTGTCGCAGAGAGAAAATCATTTGGATTTTTACCCAGAAAAAAGAATAGATCTCTGATTGTCAATCACGGAAACGAACGACACAATCATCATCAAGCAAGACGAGCGTTGTATTTTGAAATGCATATCAAAAAAATAAATACCTACAGATATGCGCAAATTAGGGGATTGGACGCATGATGACTACAGAGACTGAAATTAGATACACAAGTTTAATGTAAAAAAAAGTAAAAAAAAAAGTGAGAGGTGAATGGAACACACACATAGAGAGCTTTCCGAGTAACAAAAATCACAATGAGACTGGTTGACGAGATTTAATCAAGAGGAAGAAATTAAGAAGGTTTCTTCAAACTCGTGTATCTGCATATACATTCTGCTTATTCCCTGAGCAAAAGTATCCCAAATATAACGCTCCCACGTACTTATAGGTATTACACATCCTAAATGAAGAGAGTCGATGATTCACTGATTCTAGTTTTGATTCCTGGTTCCTACACGTGAAAAGGTAGAGAAACAACACAAGCTCACAACAATCGAACGGGTGAAACAACACTGCCAACACAAACGGACAATCAGAAAAGAGAGAACTCACAACTCATATGTCTCCCTAAATTGAATTGGGTTCTACTCTTTCTTCAACGATCATGTCTCAGGCAGTTCATTGAGAACGTTGTAGAAAATTTGAGGAAAAGAGTAGAAAAAAAAGAAAAAAGAGTGAGCTAAAAGCTTTGTAGGGTTTTGGTAAAAGAACAACAGAGAAAAAAGACGCGACATGGCAAAAATTGTGACTTTTTCTATGTTCTACCCTAATTTTACGCATTCAACCAAAAATCCCATTTTGCCTTAGCTCAGAACACAAAATGCAAACGCCAGAACGGCAATAGACTCGTTTCTTCCTCCAAAAAAATATGCGTAAAAATTAGTGAATTAAATGGGAAATGCAATTAGGATTGTGCGAACAGCAAAGGTGTTAAGACATCATGTTGCCAACATTTTTACGACGATTTGTTTCTCCATTTTTATTTAGTTATTGAGTAGCAGGGATTCTCGCAATCAGGTCGGTCGAAAGGGAAACCCCTGTATTCTCTGCGCAAGTATTATTTTCACAGCGTTTATTTTTTACGGTTGAATTGAACGGAGCTATTTATTTAAAAGTTTGTTCGCCTTAATTGACTTAAAGTGGGACTGCAAATGTGACCAAAAATCTAACTGATGCGTATCAGTAAAATGTAAAGTGAATATATTTTTATGTAAAACTAATAATTAAATAAGGAATAACTGCACGTACTATTCATTTGGCTTGTTTCACGCATTATTACCAATTACGGAAGCTTTTAAGTGGTTGTCAAAGCCTCTCCGTTACAAGTATTTGCGTGAGGTACGCATTAATTTGGCTTGTTAACTTTTTTGTGCTAAATTTGTTGATGTGATTTGGTATTGACACTTGAGTTATTTGGGTGGATTTTTATCAGAGAGTATTACTATTAGCCTAAATACTTGCAGAGCAAAACAATAGAGTAAATGAAACAAAGTTTCTCTGGTTTGTTAAAGCATTTTTTGTCCAGTTTCATACATGCGTCAAGATTGTTTTATAATGGTTACTCACTCACTTAATCTTAATTCTTACACAACACTTACAATAAAGTTTTGTCTTTGAGCTGCTGGGGATATTATTGACAACGAAGGGTGGAGTCAAGCGAAGGATTGCGAATTGACGGAATTTACACATTGATTTCAGAGAGGAATGCTGAATGAATTGTGGTCATGAAAAAGGTACCTTCAACCCTCTCAGGTTTGCATCCCATTATTCTTTCTGCTTAATAAAACCACCTGCTTTAAACTATGTTTTAACCATGGGTGTACACGTTTGCAGTCAAATTCTGAATGGAGTAACACAAATCTGATTGACGAGGACGAGACTAATCCAGGTTTTTTTTAAAACCAACGAAATCTGCACAAGGACAAACTTTTTGAGTGTCGAGGCTGTCATCACCCTTCATTTATAAGAAACAACGCATTCAAGCTGCTACCACACTTTTAGTTGTTCAAAAACAATCCTTAGAATTCTCTCAAATCATCAAAGTATTGTGTAATTGACTACTGTAATTGTTCCTCCATAGTATGTACCTATACGGCTGTACGGAATGTTGAGAATCTCAACTTGAGATGACATTGTGAGCACATAGTTTAGATAGGGATGAACACGCTTCTTCGTCTCAACCTTGACGTAGACTCGGAGAAACTGTCATGGAATCCCTCTCTCACAGATAGCTTTTTATATCAACGAGAACGACATAAAGTTGCTCTTCCTTCTCATAAAAAATACAACTCTACGATCAAGACACTGGTGGTGGCCTTCATGCACGATTATCAAAGATGACTTTGAGAGCTTCCTCGATCCTCTCTTCCATCCCTCACGACATGAAGTGAGTAAGGGAAAAGACTAGAGAGGCCAGCTTCCTTGCCAAGCGCCTCACGACACTTGAAAATCACTGTAAATCCCAGAAGGCTTCCAATTTGGGTGAAAATTTCGACTACCACACCTCTAAAGTGTATTTGAACAAGCACCTTCGCCACAGGATGCCGTGAGAGCAATTACACAAAGTTTCACCTTATTTTCAGCAAGGACTTTTAGACACACTTGTAAATTCATCCCACACTGTCCCACGCGGCGTGTCTAACAAAATAGGGATCAAGTTTATACATGTTTATATTCTTCGAAGAACACCACAGGGGATTAAAGATGATCTCCTAAATCCATCATCATCATCGATTCCCTCTGTGTCTTTGTTGAGGCAAACTTTTGCAGCGTTTTGCAATACATGTATCACCTACAGATGAACTTTTTTCCAACTCGCTGCTTTTTCTTGCATGGGATTTCCTATTGACCCGTTTTTTTACCTTCGAAAAGACTAGATTTGCCCTCGAAACGGAGAGAGCTCCAGATTTTTGAGAAAATCGTTGTGTTCTATGACCATCGCGAATTATTGTAGACACATTTCGCGATCATGCTCGCACCTGAAATGTGAAGAATATTTCATTAATTTCTATTTTCCCCTATTTTTCACACGGTGGACAACCGGGTCACTTTGTCGCTCTCTACACGAATTTTCCTTTAGGTTTTCCTCAAGAAATTAGAGAATTTAGGCTACAGTCACTCGTACAGGATTAATGTCGCACTTGTTGGTTTGGGTAAGTCCTCCTCGTCGACGGAGACAATCGTCAGGCATGGCACGCGTACTCGCACATGCGCCAGCGTTTCAACGCCAGTAGAGCGTGGCAAAGATGACAATGTCAATTTTGACGAAACCGACGACGACGATGATGATAGGATGAGTGGGTGAGAACCAGAGCAACTGAGTGAGGCAACATTTTTTTATGAAAGTAGACTGCAGGAGTCTTTTGGTGCGATACTTGACCAAGATTTTTTTGAAACAACAAAGAGGTTTTCACATCTTTTTCCCCTCGGTACGTAGACATTCGTAAGTGTTCGAGGTGGGAACGTGATGATTAAAAGCATTTTAAGATACAGAGCTCTCTCAGTTTGTAATTGTTTGACGAGAACGAAAATAGCCTCTTTTTCAGCCAGAATTTAATTAACTACAGGAGTGTGGATAATGTGCTCTTGAAAATTGTGCAAGAGTCGAGAGCATAATGTATTACGGGCAAGATGCTCGTTTTTAACACACATCGACACGCGTGTGAAGGTGGCTGTTTTTAGTAGTGTTTCACGACTTGTTTACTCACACAATGAGACTTTGTAATATGACAGGTTTTTTTTTAGAAAAAAAGTGAAGGAGCAATTGCACGCACTCTTGCCTGCATTTTAAACACATTGTCGTAGTGCTCAGTGCGCATCATGTAAAAGCAAGGAAAGCACTCGCTTGTCTCATCTTTGATGAAAATCATGTAATTCACTCTACAATAGGGAGGCATGCATGTGTGTAACCCGTGAGAGACACGAAGCAAACTGTAATATTGCACAAAATTAAAAAAATATATATATAGCGTGACGATGACCTGTTAATTTCTTTCTCACTTTTGAGCACTTAAAAAACCGCTTAACATTTTTCTCTTCCCCGCGTGTGGAGAAAGTGGGAGCGTGCTGCCGACCTTTATGTCAACAAAGCAGGAAGTGAAAGCCACTAAAATGAGGTGTGCCTTTTCATGTGTGAGAAAGCTCAATTTCAAAGAGAACTTCAAATATATGTCTATTTTCAGATCTCGATCGTGACATAAGATCAAGGACTACATTTTTCTTGAGTGTCAAATTCTTTTTATTTGTCGAAAACAAGAGTCTGGTTATGGTGTGCCTAAATCCCGTTTCCACTTTGTATGATGTTTGTACTCCATCAGAAATAATGTGTGGAACTTGTAATAAAGAAGTATATCATGTGTATGTCAATAAACCTACGTTACAAATCAATGTGACAAGATGTGGAGAAAGTGAATAACTACAAATACGAAATAGTGGGATACTGTGGAGAAAGGAACTTACCCATTTTGTATATACTTGTTGATGCTCTCCCTGACGATATTGCGCTCGAGTCGGTAGGCGCTCAACTTGTTGCACAACTTCTCCCTCTCCCTCCCCAGCGACTCTTTGACAAGGAGCAAATGGGGCTTTCTGAGGAGGCCCACGATGAAGGCATACTTTTGATGCCACTCTCCCTCAATCACGGACACACCCATTGTCCCACCACCACAACTTCCTCCAACTTTGTTCGACGCGGTCAACTCTGAGTTGGGTGGTGGAGGGGCTACCACCAAACAATCCATTCCGTCACACCCACACCCACCACTCTTATCCTTCCACTTTGGCTTCAAAGACAAGTTGTCATCACGAAAATGGTCTCCGGGACAATCACCCGTGGTCGTGGGCCTCAGCTCAATCACTTCACTTTCCCTCACCCTCTCCTCAAAGCGAAGCCGCTGGAGCTCACTCAGCGAGGCGGTGTTCACCAAGGACGACGGTCGGTTGAAGAGGGACTTGAGTCGAGAATTGTGGCTTTGCAAACTATGAGAGACGCTCTCATGATCACCACCGCAGGAAGGGTTGAGAGTAGCGACCCCTGACGGAGTAGTTGTCACACCGGCGATGGTCGCCAAAGTGGTGGCTCCCAGTCCTGGGTTTATTGGAGCGGAGGAGGACGTTGTCGGAGAGGAGCTGCTCGTGAGAAACTGCGCGTTTGCGAAAGCGTCTTCGGCCCCCATCTCATTAGAGAGGCTGAGGCAACAGGAGCATATCACTGACACAAGTCTTTCTTTGAGTCGACTACTCACACCGCCAGGAAAGACGAACGAGGGTCGCTGCTGAGAGGAGCTACTCGCGGTGGTAGACAACAATGCGAAAAAATTCATGCCCTGTTGTCTTCATGATGCACATATAAAGTCATGTATGATTTCTACTACACTCCCTCAGTGGGTAAGTCAGTCGACGGAGAAGGGGGAAGGCGGTGTGTGGCAACTGGGTTTTTCATACACAGTGTTATTAGGTAATAGTAACAGTGAGAACAACGCAGTTATGGTCATCATCATCGTGATCTTAGAGAGATGAGCCTCATCACTCAACTTATCGCCCATCTCCTCCATTCCCTCGTTACACGTTGTAAACTCTGCGCGAAGGAGCATCGTCATTAGGAGGATCACCGAAAATAGCGAAAAGTCCACACCATAGTTACTGGGTTACACAGAGAGAGAAAAGCACCCGTGTGTTACCTATAACCCTATTATTCCACACCTTTACACACTCAATCCCAAAGCCGACAGAGCGTCAGAATTAGAAGACGAACATTCGGTTATCAGATTTCAGGGTCTTTTCGCCGAGGATGTTGCACAGAGAGGAGATAAAACCACTTTGCGGAAGCTCGAGTATCGGATTACGGCGAAAATTAATGTACATTTTTTATGCTTCCTCTCCTCGTTTGTGGCCCACTGGTGTTGCCTCATTTTTTTCAAGTTGTTCACCCAGAAATTCTGTTGTATCCTTCCGTTATATTTTTACTCTGACTGAGGAGACTGCAACTTTTTTTTTGTGAGTGTAAATAGAGATGCAAACATTACCTCGAAGTTGCGGACCATGCGATGAGGTCTCACTTTTTGCTTTTTTTTTCTCTCGCTAGTTGAGTATTATTAGTTGAAAGGTGAGGTGATGATCCTCATGTCGAAATAAATGTTGAACACACCTGAAAACAGAGAACAAAACGAAAATCACTTTTTTAAATCAATTGGACCACATATCATGTACCTCGCAAGGGTTTCTAGAGGGTCAATTTTTCTCAGAGACCTCACACTTCTTATTGTTACTTTTGAAAAGTACATGATTTTCATCTCTGAAACGAAATGGTGTATCCCTATTTTTTTCCATATCTCTCATTAATCACACACCATCCACATCATCATCGTCGAATGTGTATCACCTTCATCAAAAACTAGAGGAACACGGGTGAGGAGAAATAACGTTCAATAATAGATCATTGATTCTCATCTACAGCAATTGGTGTCTATATCCAGAAACTGTACAAGAAAAAAGAACACATCCCAGAAAAAATGATTTTGAGATCTTTTTTTTTGTTTCAAATTCAATTAACGTCTTTTCCTTCTTCGAAGAAAATAGTGCACCTTAATAAGATTGATGACGTAGGTGCACTGATATATCCCAGTGTAAGAATAAAAGGATAAGATTTTTTTTTTGTGTGGTTCTAGTAAAAAATCTTTTGATTCGCTAGTTGGAAAAGTATCACCGTATTATTACCATATCATAATTGTCGAATTGTTCGAGGGTTGCACCATGTTTAGCTCAGTGATCAATGATATCGCAGTGATGTGAGTGGATGGTGCTTTATGGCGTATATTGAGTAGTTGTAACGGTTTCAAAGCGTTTCGGACTGCAATAATGGGCTCGTAATAATAGGGAAATTCAGCCCAAGCTCAATTCTGTCTAGTTATGATTACTCCAATAAATCTACTCCTTTTAATGCCTCTACGAAGATCGACGCGCCAATGTGTATCTATCGGTTTTTAAAAGGCAGACAAAAAAACACAGAGTATAAATTAACAATAATTGATTAGTTGGCAAATGCTGTTGGAAAATGTATACGCTTTTACAATTCATCTCTCATCATCATCACAACACCAAAATCAGGTTTCTTTTTTTCGAGAATTTTTGCGCAAACTATTACGAAGTTTTCTGACCAATTTAATTAATGCACTGTATATAGTTCAACTGAATGATTTTTCAAAAAGGCTGTTTTGTTGAGAATTTTTTTCTTTCTCTATTCAACAACAAAAAAAAATAATAAAATCGTTTTGTGTTAGTATAGTGAATTGAATGTTGGATGTGATTTGATAAACACGGCAATATGTATTTTTTTACTTGGCTTTTTGTTCCGTTTCATTGTGATGTGGATCAAAAATAATAGGGTTGTGTTTGCAAGTTACGTGGCATTGGCTCTACATTTCCTAATTGAATTTGCGTCCTTTTTTAGCTGTGCACATCAATTTCATGTAGTCGCAAATGTGGTAGGCATGTTTTACATTGTTTGTTGCTGTGAGTCCACGTAATCATAGTAGAATTTAACGAAAAAAGCAACATTCGACGACACCCGTTGTTAGCGCCAACAAGCGTTTTGTAGTTAGATATATTTTTTAATAGCCATAGCGACCGTGCTTGATTTTAGAAAAAAGTTCGAAGACTCAACAGAGAGAGAATTTTGTTAATATTGTAGGTTTCCTCACACATACAGAAACAAACGTTTTTTCATCTGCTTCGTTGGTCGCCAGCAACAAATGATTAATTCAAAGAGATTTCTAAAAAAAACATGCGTACACACAAGCTTATATAAGCTCTATGTAGTATAAAACAATATATCCTGAATTGAAAGGCAAGTCTTACGTTTTTGTCTTACTATGCGTAATGTTATGTTTTGTAACCGTGGTTTCATATTAATCAAAATATAACCAATATAGTGGCCGCACAAAGAGAAATTAGAATTGCTGAAAATCGTCAGACAACAGCACCATTTATAGACGAAGTGCAGACACACAGAGGTGAGTGAATCAATGACATTTTTGGCAAAGAAGAACCCCAGAGATCAACTCACTTATGCAATCAACAAGGAAAGGGAATTGAACTACACGGTCTCACAAAATAGAATTTGTTTCTGCTGTTAAAGTTTTTAAAATACAAGTTCAAGTTTATAAAAAAACATTTAACGCACGTACAACACTCGTACACACACTAAAATTTCGAATAATACATTTTTTCTACGTTAATTATGTTACGTCACAACTTTGTTTGTACGACAAAACCATTTTTCCCGTTTGTATGGAAAGCAAGAGATTTCTTTTTGCAGAAACTTGAGAAGACAAGGATTTCCAGTATTAAATGTATCGTACTAATTATTAAAACTATGTAATGTAAAAAAATGTACAAAAAAAACAAGCTCGAAAGAGTGTGATCTCATCGATGATGAGATTCAAGAGAAGGAAAAACTGAAACTGACTCATGCACAAGTATATCCTCGCTTTTACTGACAACGCAACGGGTGGATGATGATGATTATCATGATGATGACGAAGGAAATTACAAAGGAGCCCTCATGTATTTACTCAACTTATTTGAGCATCATCCTCAACATTATTTTGAGATAATGATGATCATCACTTTGAGCGTAAAAGGAAATCTGAGGGAACGAGCATTTAGGAAAGTATATCTCGGTTTAATCTTTAATCACCAACATTCCTGCTGTTTTAAGTCCTTGTTGTGTTTATGGAGAAATGAAACTTTGTGAGCATGTATAATGCAATAATTGTGAAATAATAATTATGTGACGACTATTATCACTGGTTCAACGTGAGCTCTCTTTTTTCTCACTTGGTTGAAGACAAGTTCAGACGGTGTGCAATTTTGTGAGTAAATATCCATTTAAAACTTGCTTGACACCTGAGAAATTACACGATTCGCACACACTTTCTTCGAAGAAGACAACGTACATGACGTTCATTTATATGTAATCTTGTCTACGCAATTCTCTCCCACAATTATGCAAATCACACACATAATAATTATGTGAAGAGAATAAATGGCTGAATTAACGATGTGCTTATCTTCATTACAAAGTTGAAGTATTTTGCGCACTCTTTGGTAATGACACGCTTCAAAATCGTGTCTCTCTCTTGAAGCAAAGAGTAGAGTTAACTCGCATCCATTTTTTTGTGCATGTCATTTTGTGCTTGTAACCTCTTGTGCTCCTCTAAAATTTGAATGCATTTCCTTCGAAGTCTTATCTTCTCCTTTTATGCCCTTTTCAATTTTGGAGTACTTGAAAACTCAAAAATAGCTGTTTATGTATTCCACAATCCACTTCACCTGTAATTAGAGTGATTTTCATCATCTCAGATATAACAATTTAAAATTCTAAATAAAATTAAAATGGGTCTAAAATGAGCTCATTAGAACACCCCCAAAGAGGGAAGAAACGTACCCTTATCATTTATATACTGGTGTAAGTAACTCAACCCTGTTATTCCTTCTCTGCGTGAGCCTCGCCATCTTTTGATAAATAATTAGTCATTAATCACCAATCAGTTTTTTCCATCAGATCCACCAAAACATCGTTCTTCCCAAATCGCTCCGTGCCAAAGAAAACTGCACAAATCTGTTTTCCTATCCTGCTGTTTTCTATACCGTTTCACTTTGGCTAATTACACACAACGTAATCGTGTGGTGAAGGGTGATCATATTTAATCTTAATCGTTTGAATGTGAGCTACCCTCTCTCTTGACTGCTCAGCTTGGTAATGATGGTGATGAGTGTTTTCGAACAGGTTGATTGGAGCTCAGAGCTCTGTGTGTGTCTGATTGGAATCAACTCGATATTGATGCATTTTACTACTTCTCCCTGTACCACTCCGCATTACAAAATTGTGCTGACTTTTTGGTGAGAGGAAAAGTCCTTTTTTATAAAACGTCGTCCTCTCTTTCTCTCAGATTCACAAAATTTGATAACCAATACAGTTTGTGATGAGCTCCACAAAATGCAAGGCACACACCCAACAAGTGCAGAATGACTCTTCATCCTGGGCTTTGGTGAAGCATAAAAATCTCTCTGGCTCTTCTTCACTGTTTCAAAGCGATTACGAAATATGGCGAAAGAATTACAAGAATGTTAAATCCATGTATTGAAATAGGATTACATGATGAACAAGATGTAAATCAGTGGTGAATGCACTGCAATGTAATAAATTTGATCAGTCTCCCACTGAATCGTCGATATTTATAGCCCATAATATTGTGTCAGCACAAAAGGAGAGAAAAATATGAAGTTTTCTTTCTCACTACATAACCATAATCATCCTTTAATAAAAAGGAGATGCCAATGTTTCACAAAAGTTTGAAGAGTAGTACTCCCACACTATTGTGCTGTAAGGAAATAGAAATTCAATTCGGTTTAAGATTTTTTAAACTAATTCTAGTAGTTGAGGTTGGATACAATCCCTCTCACCACTCTGAGCAAGAAATGCTGTGTGAGATTTGGCTCATATAATTTTGTCAGTGCTTTGCATCACTGACTGAGTGATGGATGGCTGTTGCGTAGGATAACAAGTGAAACTGACTCTGGTGTGATGATGGATGATGCGAAGACTACTAAAAATTTGCAAGAACACGATGACAAACCCGAGTCAAATATGAAAATATGCAGACACAAGTCAAAACTCTTAGAAACTGTGGTAGATCGAACAAAGGGTTTGCGGTTGGAAGGGGTGGGTGGCATGGCAGAGAAAGAGAGGATGAGTTGCCTGAACTTTGTGCAAGGTAATTTTTAAGTGTGAAAAGAAAAAAAACAACTCTTTACCCAAAGCCACTGTAACCCCGTGCTCAACTCGCGATTTATCATCGCTGATTCAGTCTCTGACACTGATGCGTGAGATGAGCACCAATTCTTTTCACTTTCTGATTCCCTTTTGAAAAGTGCGTTGAACGGTGGTGAATTGGACCGGTTTCAACTGCTCGTCAATTAGGATTGCACAAGACGGTTGTTGTTGCACTGTTTGAACTATTTCACACCACCTCAGTATAACTCTTGGACACATTCCCCCCACAAAGGCAAAGTTTTCCTGGAAATGTTTTTGTCCTTACAACTGTCTTACCTATCTTATGACAACAGGTTGTAGACGTACATTGTTTCACTCAATTCAACGTGATTGCCCACCGCGAGGCGGACATGAGTGTGCAATAAAAGCATGAGCTATGAAAAATGACCACCTTCCGCTTTCCAGGCGTGACGGTGGGAGCTCACAGTAGTCAAACCATGAAAGGAATGGTCTTGATTTTTTGATCAAGTACCTCCGGATGCTTGTTTGTCTTGTCGATTTTTTTTGTCTCACTTGTTGATTGCAAATCATGGATCACCAAAGCACAGAGTGACACACAACCTCACGTAAATTTTTGTTAAAAAAGCAAGGCACAATTTCCAAAACACTGGTGTTATAATCTCAGCAAAACTGTCTCGTCTCTGAGTCACAAAACTGATGCAAACGAGACAAAGTCGCTTTTCATACAACAATGTGGAGAAACGTGGCGGAATTGGTTTTCAGCACAGACTCCGCAATTTCATGAGACGTCAATCTGCCATTATTATTTCAAGAGAGAATGAGACACCATATATCGTTCCTCATCCGCACACACAAACACTCTGTGAACAAAATGAGCGAACAGAAAGGTCTTCAATTTCATATGAAAATGATAATCACAAAAATCACAAATAATCGTTTTGCTTGTTGTTTTTTTTGTGAGTCGCTCTCAAGTCACAGCTTTGTGCCTTGACTTCACAACACTCTAATTGTAAGTGTTTCCTTCTCGTCATCGACAGATTTTTAAACTCGTGATTTTTTTTTGTTTTGTGTCTACCCTTAAGGATGTATGTATACCGTAAAAGTGTTTGAAATCAGGGGGCACACAAAATATTTCAAAACGCTTGCGAAAAATGGAGTTAGGATTATTGAAGTCATCACTTCAAATTTTTTACGGTAAACCCATACACATTTCAAGATTTAAGCATTGTTATATATATTTTGAAGGCAAAGCCTCGCCTTCCAAAAATCTTGTGTTTTGCTGCACTTTTTAATGGCAAGCGTTGCAAAGGAAATCATGATAATGTTCAATAATAATAATAATGGTAGCAAAAATCATCTACACATCTATATAATGATAGTATGTCTATATGCGTACTTATCTATATTTATATTTAGTCTTTCTGAAATGTCTGTGCACTGCTGTGTGCATACGACTTGTACGAGAGTGAGAAACCGTTTTCGTCCCATACCAAAAGAATAAAAAAAGGTGCTGTCTTGTTATACGTGCAAAAAAAAAAAGTTTCTGCATCACAGCTACTTCAATAAAGCGAGAATTGCACACTTTTGTAAGCACATTCCTGCCATACACACAATATACATGTAAATCTGCTTCTTCGTATCGACATACAAAAATTGCATTAGATTTTTATGCATGTATGCATTGTAAATAGGGTTTTGTGTTTCAAAGGTTTTCGAAGAGTTGAATACGGTCTCATCAGAGTGAAAAAATGATAAGTCAAAATATGAAAATTGTACAAAGTGGATAACCTTTCATACACAGCGGTTGAAATGGGGTGGTGTGTGCATGCGAAGGAGGATATCAAGAAAAATGTTTGGGAAACGCACACCTGTATGGTGTCTAACGTACTGCTTTCACTTCTTTCATTATGCGTCTCCCACAATCAGGGGTGTATTTTTAATTCCTCAAACTTTATCCTCTAACAGCTTTATTTAAAGATTACAATAATCACTGAACAAAACGATGGTGAGGGGCAGAGTATTTAAGGAAAATGTTAGTGCATTGATAAAGTGTATTTTTTTGAAAATGAAGTGAAGCGCAGAGTAAAGTATTATTAAATCGTAAGTGTGTATGTGTTTGTGGTGAATTTTAGAGTGCAAACCATTCACACTGCACTGCCACGGATTGATTGGCAATTGTGAGAATATTATAGCTTTTCGATTGCATGTACTTCCCTCAAAATTAGTAAAAAGTGCAACGAGACCAGCAATTTAGTCAACCCTGGCCCTGATCACTCACGGCCCTGTGTTCATATTCATACCTTGTTGCACACGAGTCAAAACCACTTTTCTAAGACTAGGAAAGCCACAGGAAAATATATGATGTGTAATATGTAATAATAAAACTGCCACAAGTAATTAATACTGTATCAATATGCGAGCATTGGGCAAATTTGCTCGAATAAAAAAACCTCAATAAGCAGAGATGTGTATCATTAAAAAATGTCTTAAATACTAACACAAAATATTAAGACAATGCACTTAATACGAAAAAGTAATGCCGCTGTACCGCTAACAAATAAAATAGGTACATACATTATAATATTCCGTAGTCATAAACAGGCCACCCTCACCGCTGCATTAATTACCTCCACCCAATTTCACGGTTCAATTTGACTGCTTCTTAATTACTAAAAAACCCACAAAAATTGCTGCAAGTTCGAGTACATCCTAATAATATGCACGCTTCTGCATATTTCGCAGAGTACATTCACATCCCGTGAATATATTAATGCCTCATGAATTTCCTAAAGAAGATGATCATCACGATGATGAGAATGATGAGTCAAAATTTATGTAGAGCTCCATTTATAATTGCCGATTATTTTCCCAGGGCAACCATATTGAGTAAAAGGCAGCTCGTAATAAAGATTCAGTGAATATGTCCACCACACCATGACTTTTTCCTCATCATGATTCGTTTCTCAGTCGAATGCCTCAAAAAATGAGTGTTCAAAAAGAAACTGTTCAAAATTTCTTTTTAAAAAAATTAGGTGAAATCCTGTAAACCTTCTTTCAGGGACAATCATTGAAAACGCAGAAGTGTGCGCGGATATAATAATTGTTCAACTGACCCAAAGTTCAAGCAACTTTTACTGTTTAATTTTTTCCTTCCATTGTTGTGTTACACTTCACGGCCGAGGCACATTTGACGACGATTATTGTAGTTCCCGCAACCTGCAAAGCTATAAAGTGGCCGTGTGTGAAATGGACTTTACGTTATTTTTCGATCTCTATGATGATGATGATACAATCTAGCAAGGAATTACATGCTTTTACACATTTGATCAGTGAATACACACCCTTTCATAGCACATTCGTGAAAAAGTAATTGTTACTGCGACTCAACATTTTTGTATCAAAATTGTGCATCACAAGGAAAAAAAATCTGCGTGAATTACTGTTTGACCTGCTAATAACGCCTCTTTCAATTCGACGGTCAACAGTGACGGCGATGGGCAAACTCGATTATTATTACATTCAATTTTTTTCGAGTTCACAAACCGTTTTTACTGTTAATTTTTTTCTGTGTGGGACTCGAACTAATACGTTTTAAACTTTGAAGTAATTCATTATCCTTCCTTTTTGTTAGCAACAAAGACGAACAAATTTGACGATTCCTTTGACTACGTTACACATTACTGGTACAATTACCTGCAGATTTAAATTCATAAAAAAGAGTTGCACAGGGATGTAGTTGGGGTGCAGTGCGTATCTTATTTCTTCTCTCCTTTCAACTTTTTCATTTTGTTAAAGGAAGCATGTAATGTTAGAGGCAGTGACGCGCATCACTCTGCCTCTAAGGAGTTTATGCCTACGCGCTCATTCATTTTGGTTGTGGGCCCTCTCGTGTTTTTTTCGAGTTGCCATTTAAAATTGAGGGAGATTTTTTTTTATTCTTTTGCTCATCACTCAAAAGTTCTTCTGATCTTTCCATTCTGAAGGCTATCAAAGGATATAACATTTCCTTCTTTTCCTTCGTTTCCATATTTGCAATTCAATTGTTGTTACTCACTGTGATTTATTTCAAAATATGTAGACCTTAGTTTTTATGAGTTTATATGGAAACGCAGCTCAAAAAACTGCAGCGGGTTATTATTGATATGTTTGAAAAATCAAACTGAAGCCATGAGCATTAAATTATGGTGTTTTTATGCCTGAGCACAATTAGTAAGAGTTGAAGAGAGGTGTTATTCCTTCCTCGAGTCTTTTTGTGGGAGTGATCCGTTTCAAGTGAGTTATGGAAGTGGAGAGGAAGATATTGGTGAAATGCTGGCACATTGCTGATGCAACTAAACGACGCGCGGTCAAAAAGTCAGGAAGGGTATTTGTTGAGTCAAGTTCACTTTCCGTGATTACATTACTTTTTTCTTTGGCTTTGATGTTGATCCTCTGATTTTCACGAGTATAGAGTCGCCTGTTTTGTGGGAGAACATACACGTGACACAGTTCGCACATCGAAATCGCTGTTCCTACGATTCCTTTTGTTCATATTAGTCACGTTGTAGTTATCGTGTACTTTTTTCTTCGAGTGTCTCCTCTAACTGTTGTAATTTATGTCACGTATGCTCATTAAATACGTATTAAACCGGATGAAGCCAGCATTGTAGAGGAGAATTGAGGATATGGAGAAGGTGGAAAGTACTAAAAATCTACTAAAAATAAGTAATCAAGTAGGATGTGAAAAATCAAACTATGGAATACTACGTAATATCCTGAAATTGGAAAGAGTAGGCGCTCCATGGCCACTAGCTAGACTAGACACTTTAGAGTTGAGCCGTTTTTAATTAAAAACCAACAAAATTAATACGCACCCCCGCTATCGATTGTTACTGAACATATGTTAAGGAAATATATTTGTGATTATACTTCAGTATTACATAAAAACCTAAATTTGCAGCGTGGGAAATTGATAGCACACTATCCCATCCATTGACGACACATCCGATCCTGAAAAATCCGATTACATAATATCTGTTCAATCAAGGATTTAATTTGATGTATCCAAGTTTGTGTTTGCACTGAATTAGAGAAGTGCCGCTTCAGATTTCAGTTTATATAGGCAACCTATCTATCTCGTTTTGTGCGCTTCTGATTTTCAGTCTTCACAAAACTAGAAAAGCCTGTTGTTGCCTCACTTTTCCATCGAGAGTGTAGACGACTAGGGCATCTCTCGATGTAAAATTTTACTGCGTTGGTATTAGTATTTTTTGTAGCTGAACAAAGACTTGAGATTTGAGCGTCTACTTGCCAACAGTTGGGCCGAGGAGTGTGAGATGGCAGCTCTGCTTTTAATTTTTGTGATGGTTTGAATCCACTGGCTTGACTCACATCAAATTGACAAGTCATACAGCAGTCTTGCAGGATTTCTTTGAGGTTTTTAATAACCTTGAATTTGCATGATGAAAGTAACAAGGTGAAGGGAACATAAAGTTGTGAGCTATGAACATACTGATTATGCAGCACTGTTTTTTTGGTGTGAATGATCGGAGCTGGTGCGAAAGTGTCAATTAATTGACAAGCATTTCCTTTGGTCTTATCAAAAATTCTATCTTTGCGGACTCTTTAAACTGCTCACGACGATGACATGAGTTCAGTTGGGAGTTGCAAAACACATCTCAGTAAAAGCCATTTATGCCAAAACAATCTTCCTCTCAACTCATAAAACGAGCGAGCATACTTTTGAGTTGCAATCTCATACATAAAATGAACAATAAGACTTTATTCGCAGTTTATTACGTTTATATAATGTGGATTTATTGGATATTAAAAATTTGTACATTTTTATTAAAACAATAAAATGTTGAAGTGTCCAATAATGGACATACTCTGAGTTCTGTTTGGAGAGCAGCATTTCGACGAATTCACACAATCGTGAATCCCGACGTGCTTCTCCTCACAAAATGGAATACCAACAACAACACGCTAAAAAAAATCTCTCTTAGCTCTATAAAAATCAAGTTTAGCTAAACGCAGAACGAACCTCTGCATAATATTTTGATTGTGGTATAAAGACATCAATTTATGTAACAGTAGAGTGACGAATGTTTGAGCAGAAATGATTGGAGTAGTAGTGAAAATATTGTGTAAGTCGAAAAAAATTCTTAGACAACTAGAGTAGTGTAGATAACCTTGATCGAAACCCACGAATATATAAGGAATAAAAATCTCTCGCAACATTTAAAAACTAACTGTTTTCAGGTATTTCCAACCGTAGTTCCCGTCCTTGTCTCTTCACTCGTTTTGCATTGCCATAAAAAACTGAGTTTTCTAATCGTAAAATGTATTGTAACGTGTAGGACCGTTCCCGTTAGTCCATATCCAGTAATAACGAAAAACTTTACAGCTCAACCATTTGACAAAATCCACTACAGCAAACCTTAAAAATTAAGGGTCCAAAATGTGTAACACGATACAATAATTTCTTCTCCACCTAACTTTAACTTGTCATTCTCACTTACAAACTACGAAAGATTACAAAATATCAGTAAGTCATCCCATCTTGTCCCTTGTGCGTAGAAAAGGTTTTTAAAGCTCATGTGATATTTTGTACAAAAACATGCTTATCACTACTTAAAGGTAAGAGTTCCACAATAAGAAGGTTAATCAAAGGAGACAAAAACAAAAAAAATGAGATTTAAAATGTTGGATCATAGTGAAAACATAATTGCTCAAAATAAATTTGTCATTTTTTTGGGTGACTGCTCACACATACAAGCAATCTTTTTTTTGGTGACGAGTTTTTCAGAGAGAAAAAGGTTACAACATTCTTCCTCTGACAAAACCATCACTTGTATTTTCCGACCGTCGTTTGTGTAATGTACAACTTTGTGTTTTTGCGTGTGCATATTGCACACAAACACATTGATTGCTTCATCCCCTGAGCCTCACCTGAGGCAGGGGATGAAAACAGAGTGAAGGGCACTGCATAAAACTGCAGTAACGGAATGTGACGCGCTAAAAAAATTTAGCAACAGGGTTTATATAAAGAGGTTCATCCGACACTGGACAAACAGAGAGGAATCGTGAAGTGTTCGTGTCGAGGAAGCCCCTTGCAGCCTTTTAGAGGCCTGTCGTCTTCCCCACCGGCTTCTCCTCCTCCTCCTCTTCTTCGTCATCATCTGCAAATCAAGAAGATCACAATAAGTCTTCATGCGACATTGTGACAATAGCTAACTGAAACGTGTTACATGACACAAGTTGTGACACACATTATCTCAAAAAACAAATTCTCTCGATCACTTTGCATATTATCATTACTATACGTTGTACTCTCAAAAACTTTGCTTTCCTTGTCAAGGTTAACTTGCCACACTGTGCCTTTCCCTAACTACTACCGCTGTCCTTCACATGGTCATTATTATCTTCACTGAAGGCGCATTCCAAAGTGAAAAAAAAACATTTCTGAAGAAATCGTATAATGCTTGGCGCCGATATGCTCAGTTATTCGCACTTAACTCTCTTGATGACTCGTATTCAATTCGAAACTAGTTGGAGCACGCAATCCGTCAATAAATTTTAACATTACGTCGTTCCCACTAACGACGGCATGGTAATGTGCAATGGGCAGTATACAAAATGGAGCAGTAGTGTGTCGATGTGCCATTATTATATGGTCATATCATAGTCTAAGTCATCCATCCCCGCAAAAAAAACTGTTGATCGTAAATGCGTTGTTGACCCAAGATGAGCTCTAGAAAAGTTATAGAGTGAGCCAACTCCTCACAATGAGCCACTAGCGACACAGGTTTGCCAAAATGGTTGAAAACGAGGTCGTCATGTCATTTCTCAGGTGTTTTTCTTCCCCAACGACGACGAGATGACTACATCTCACACACAACTTGTTTCTTTTGGGGATGAGTGGATTTTGGATTGGAGTTTGAGGTAGAGGAAAAACCAGATTTTTTTAAGACCATTTGGCAAAAGGCAAGGTTTGTTGAGAAAAAACACGTAACTGAAGGGGAAAATGATTTTCTCTACAAAACTCTGCGTACACCGATAGTGGATCTGTGTTGCCTAAAATATTAATATGAATCTTTATTAGGGGTTGTGATGACTCTGTAATGAAATGATCCGTACACTTTTATACGTCCTCATGTAATATTATGCTCTCCACGCATTGAGTTAGCGTACCTTGTATCGGTACATCTTTGCATTGAAACACACGAAATAGTATTGTCGTGATAAATGAGGTGTGTGTCTTATATATCTATCTCCTTGCTCAAGACAAGTCTTGAAGCTTTTTTGAAAGCCTTCAAACTCAAGCATAAAATGTTTCGTACTAAATGATATCGTTGTAAAGTGAACATAAGAGAAAAAAAACTCGTTCATCTACATATCGGTTGTTCTCATCCTCAAGATGATGATCATGACGGGTACATAGTTACTCTGAAATTATGCCTATTTAAAATGCACTTTTTCTCCTCCACACGTTTGCACTTTGTGCTCCCTCAAGAGAGTGAATTATCATCTTTTCAGGTACCTACGTGCTCCATCATACATGCCTAGACACACTTGATCACAAACAAATAGGAAAATGGTTCGCGATATGAACCAGTCTCGGAACAGAAATTCCTTAAGCTTCCAATCAAAAGCTGTTTTACTTTGCTTGAAAGACAGAGAGACGCACAAGACAAAAAAAATGATGATCATCGTCAAGGACTTTTTCGTAGGACACAGCATGAAGCTGCGTGACTGAGCCAAGTCAAGTGGCAAAAAAGAGAAAGACAAAAAAACAAGACTTGAGTAGTATTGTTTCTTGTACCACTCCGAGACTCAGTACTGATGTGCAGATTTCGTTTATTCATTATCATGTATGTGATTTGAATTTCGAATCGAACTCGTTTCTCATCACCATCGTCGTCATCACCACTATCGGGATCATCGGAGGAATGTACATTGTACAACGATCCATGAATGCTATCATGCTTTTATAAAACGGGCAAACTTGTTGCCTGAAACAAACGTAGAAACTTTTTAAAGTTTTTTATATAAAAAGTCTACAAAAAATCTGCTTGCTCACAAGTGGAAGATTCTCCAGCTTCCATAAACAGGTATATTTTAAAATTACTTGCCCTTTTTGTAAACTCATTGTTTCAACGCTTCACTGCGTTTCATTACAAGTTATTACGTAAAGCAAGGATGAGGTATGCAAAAATGTACACGCTTTCCCTTTGAGTTTTTTATACACACACATGTCGTATGTGTACCTCTCAAATTATTTCTCAGACGCAATTCACTTCGTTTTTTTTTCTACGCTCCAGTGTTCTCTCAAAGTTTTGGACTGGTTTAAAATGATTTTAAAAAATGCTCACAAGGCACGTAGTAATGAAAAGGGTTTCAGACCTTTGTTTCAAAGATGATCATCAACTTTGTCTCAAAGTAACATCAAACAAGGCATGACTCTCGCTTCAAAAGACTCTGAACATTCACTCTGAACATTTTGTGATGATTACTTTTTCGTCGAAGACGAAACCAACAAAATCGAGAGAGGAGCAACAAAAAAGGTCTTTAAAGAGGCCAATTTCACATTCTCTCTGCACACAGTTTTCCACAAGAATGTGTTTAACTGATTTGTACAAGAGATGATCATACGATGATGTCGATGACGAAGATGAGATGCTCCGAAATAAAAGAGGTGGTGGTATCATGCTAAATCATTAACTCGCTCACAGATTACCATTCACCTCTTCTCTCTGAACCTCCGCAAAACGGAGCGTCGTACGAGGAATGAGAAATGGTGATTCCATTCAATTGGGTGATTCCTCCACAATGTTGAGAGAGAATGATCATTATCATAATATCATCATCACCGTTCACCTTCCTTTTATGCCACAAGCAAAATACAAGAACAATATAAAAGAATCTCTCTATCCCCTCCCGAGAGGGCGAGTCCTATCTGATCTTCTCTCTCATTTGATGATGCGAACAAGACAGAGTTTTTTATCTTCGTCAAAATGGGATGAGAAATGAGAAAGAATACTAAAAAGCGCCTTTGTTTCTCATCAAAAAGCTGAGAAGAAAGAGTGACTCTCTAAATGTAGCCTTTCACCTTCAAAGTGAAGGGTGATCCAGAGAGGGAGAAATACTTTGAGCAAAATTTTAAGCAAATATTTAACTGACAGAAATGGCTGTCTAAAGGAAACAAATACTTATCTCTTGATTTCAAGTGTCCAGTTGTGGACAGCATACCACACGGAGGATTTGTGGTAAAAATTTATTGGCTTAGATAAACTGATCCATTATCATCATCTTACAAGATTCTGTTTTTTTCATCGGGCACAAAGAGGCGGAGAATATATCATACCACTTTTCATGAGGAAACAGGACGACTGGCATTTCAAGTTTTATTTAATGGCATCATATTATTATTTTGAGACTCCCAACTCATTTTTGGTACAACTACTTTGCAATCACCTAAGCGTAAGGAGATGCACATTTTTCCTTGAGTAAAAAAGTTGGGAGCAAATAAAAAAGGATGAGCAGAATGGAAAATTAGGAACATTAAAATGTAATGTTTAGCCCCCTATTTATTTATAGCGACTCCGGACTTCTGCTGTGAGAAAGAAGATTATTTATTATGACCACTGGTCACTACTAAAAGTCCATGTAATCTTTGGGGAAAATAATAAAAATGTTGGGAAACACGGTTTTCGACTCTTGGAAAGACTACATAAAATTCCACATTCCAGAAATCTTTTTCGCTGCAAAAACCAGTGAGAATGGTCTACACAAGACATCCTTTCCAGTGAATCAAGAGATAAGGGGGAGCTTATGTAATTATCGTGGTAAATTGACCCTGACGGTGACATTTGGCTGCTCACCTCTGTCAAGTTCTATGGCCGTTTAAAAAATATGATGAACTTTGTCCAACTTGAGTGGAGATAATTCCTTTACACGGTCACATCATGTGGTCAAGCATCGCCTCACTCTTGAACATTCTCACGTGAGGAGTAGACAGACATCTTTCATGTTTTCCACACTGATCCGCCATAGCTACCGGATTAGCAGTGTTCAAAATGAACATGATAGCCGTGGCTCAGCCCCATCATCGTAGTTTAATTTGTAAAAAAATTAATTCAAAAGAACTTTCTTTTGAAAATGGTCTACTAAAAACCATTTCAGTATTCAAGTGATGGCTAAAGAGATTCTCGTAGTTGGACAATGCACACCTGGGAGAAAATATAAGAAAAAACCCGTTTCTACGTTATATATGCTAATTAGTAGCTCATCGTCGTCGTCGTTGCCCTTTGAACGGAGAGAAATCCATTCCACCATTATGATTATTATTAATATTATTTATCTCGATTGTGCAATTTTTTTCTACATTCAGGACGAAATGAAACAAACCGCTCCAAATTAACGCTCAAGGCGATGCAAATCAAGAGTCGAGTTTCTGTATGCAATCATCTCGTAATCCAAGGCAGAGGATCAATAGAGATCAACTCGCTAGAGAGAGAGAGGCAAAGACGGTAATAATATATTAGTTGAGATGACGGGCACATTGTTCAGCTGAAGTTTTGTTGCTCCACAAGGAGTCCACATTTTTTTGTGTCTCTCTCAGTTGAAGCCAATTCTTATGCAAATCACTCTCTCTCTCTCGGAAAGAAGACTGTGATGATGATATTGTCGAAATGAATAAGTTGCTATTAATAAATAATGATGATGGTAGCATTGTTTTGTATTTGAGAAAATGGTGTGGCTCACCATCACTGTTCCTAAGGGAGGAAGAAGTGTCGACGGAAGAGGGGTTGGAGAACTTGGCAGGGTTGATCCCTTGCGAGAGAGAATCGTCAAGCTCGACTTTGATCTCGTCAAATGTGGCAGGGGAAGGAGACTGGTCCATTGGACTGCTGATGCTGCTCCCGCTGCTCGTAGAACTTCCCGAAGGCGACCCTCCCGGACTGAACTGGGCTTGAGCGACCGTGCTCAAAAGGATTTGTCCCAGGTCAAAAGGCTGCTCCGTGGAGTTCACCTCAGGAACTCCGTTACCACTCCCTTGACTCCCGACCCCCATCACTGGGGCGGACTGCTGTTGTTGTTGAGTAGTTTGTTGGTGAACGTCCGTCGCACACTTCCACTGGGCCATCTTGAGGAGTTCGAGGTTGGCAAAGATCTTCTCTCCGTGGAGGGGATCTCGTCGGTGAAACTCCTCTTCACTCATTGAGCACAACTGAGGCCCATCAATGGTCCACAGTGCCCGGATGTTGGCAATCGTAGTCGCAGCCACTGCTGAGGCTGAGTTCGTCGTTGAGGCTCCGCCTCGCTCCGAGTTGATGCCAAGGATGGACGTAAGACTGTAACAGAGCCAGGACTGCACATCTCCAACCGACCACTGGACGGGGTCTGTGAAATCATAGGAATGAGATCAGTCAAATTTGAAAAAAAAAACTTACAACGCGTACCTTTCACTTTGAAATACCTCTCACTTTTTGACAAGGATCTGCGCACCACGTCAGAGCGCCTTCCACCAAAATATATTAGATGTATCTTAATCGACAATAGACACTAGGAGCAGCAGCTCTCAAACATGATTTTTATTGCGTCAATCTTCGTTATCACAATTGAAACAGGGGGAAAACCGGAGAGCGTTTCCAATCTTTATAAAAACCCTTCGTCTCTCATCCTCACCACGACTTGATGCCAATCCAAATACAAATTGTGTACAACTCGGTAAGTGGCGAATTGAGTCAAGTGTGGAAGTATCCGGGTACGGAGACTCACAAGACCTCGGCTTCTCATCGTCATTATGATCGTGATGATGAAGATGAGTAATATCTAACTTGTCATGCGTGTCCTATTGTTCTCCACACTAATTCTTTTTTTTCTTCCACTCGAATCAACAGGACGCATTTTAAATAGGAAATACACCCTCATCTCCAGCCCGCTCTCCCACATCTCCAGGATGTCCGTTCAAGCAATCACAGAGATTTAGACGTAATTAAATGAAATTGGCCGTGTGGTGTGATGTGGTGGTTGTGGGTAGCTTTTAGAAAATCAAGGTTGCCACCTCGATGGTTGAGAGAGCTTTTCTCAGGAAATCAGAGTAATGATAACCACTTAGCCAAACGAGGCATCACACATGCAATGGAATTTCTGAGGAATGTGCGAGTCGTACAATAAAATCTTTCTTTTTTTCACATAATTTTTCCACCCCTATTTTTATCCTGTTTTATATGTATCACTCAACCACACCTCCAGCAAGAAAACAAAAAGCGAAATGGACGCTGCCCAAGGTCGTCCGTCTTATTTCTGAGACTCTCATTTCGTCTCTTCGTGTGGCGTCCATTTTTATGAGTTTATATGAGTGTCCAACAAAGGTTTAACCTTGTCAGCTTACACATACCCTTCAAGACTACCTTTACTTCCCGCTAATCGGCTAGAAAGAAATATGTATCTTTGGACAGCAAACTCGACGTTTCTACCTCCACGACAAAGGATCTCACACGAAATTTTTTCCCTCTCGAGACAATGTTCTTTCTGAATACCATCATGAAGATGTCGATGATACTACGAGAGAAATGCCTCCATTGTTGGACATACCTTGTGAACACTCCGTCGACAAAAATTCGATCCTCACACAACGTATTAAGATGGTGCCGAAGAAAATGGTGAAGTACAGTAAGAATAGGATTAGTTTTTATAGAGCACATTGTGACTGTGCCGTATAAGTCTCGTTAGAGGATTTGTCAGAGAGAATGGGCAGAGGTGAATGAGTGAGATGAAAGAAACTTGTAAAAAGTGAAATCGACAACAATCTCTCATTTGCCACTGGTATGTCTTATTTTGCTACTCTTAAATGAGAGCTGTGTCTATTGTGCATTCCCATTTTTCTTTTTAAAGAAATGCATATTTGAGAGCCTTATTTGGCCTAAGAAAAAGTCACACAGTGATTCTTCTGAGCACGTGATGATGATAGCAGACATTTTTTTTGGAGGTTGTAGCTTATTGCATATTGTTGTAATGTTTGGTACGTGGAGACTGACCTGGTGAGATGGCAAGAGTTCGGCAAGTACTCTGAATTTCAGAGATGATCTGCTCATACGCCAAGTTGAAGACGGGCTCGATCTGATTCAACTCCAAGGGGCTACTCACCACACCAGTAGCTCCAGCAGTTGAGACACCATTGTCCTGTGAGCATATAAAAGACATTCATCAGCATACACGCATCAACACAAGTGTATTATAACAATGAGCGGACCCAGAGGAGCAACTTAAAAATCCATTTGTCATCGCCCTAATCGAATGACGTTTTTACTATTACGGAATAATACGGGGAGAAAGGAGAGAGATTTTAGAGTCTCAATGGGAATTGAAAGGGTCACTTGGTCAATTGTGAGAACAATCCTTGTCTACCGCATCGTCTCAGAACTGCCACCCCGAGAACAAAAGGGATGGAAGGGTAGAGAACGTAGAGGACGAGGGATGATTTTAATGTGCTTGTGTGTGGCTCAAGTTGTGCAGAAAAGAGAAAGAGACTAGGAGTCATTAGTCATCACACTGAGAGCAATTCTAGAGCCGTCACACATTGTTTTCCACACATTCGTCAACCACGACACTACAACAACAACAACGGTTACTCAAAACGAGAGAGGAGCCATCATGATCTCCTTCACCATTTATTTTTTTGGAATCTCTATCGATCTCTCAAGTAAAAAAGAAACAATGGGGAAATTGGACAGTGGTACTCGACTCGACTTCCATTGAGTGCGTGCAAGTATGATTTTTGAGGTATGAGGAGGTCTGTGTGAAGTACCATGTTTGCGTCGACATCATTGGGGAGAGAAGTGATCGGCAACTCGAACGGCTTGAAGTTGTACTTTTCGATGAAAGTGTTGTCTTCAAGGCACTGTCGCAATAGCTTGTTGTTACGCACTCCATTGATGACGACGACGTCATCATTAGAAAGTGGGCTCAAAGCACTCTGGTAGGCGAGCCCGGCCTCCAAAAGTGATGCCGATGATGGCGCAGGACTGAGCCCGCCGGAGTTGTTGGTTCCATTATTATTTCCATTACCGACAATTCCAGAGTTGTTGCTGGGAGGAGCGAGCTCATAGTTCGGCTTGCCACAATCCGGCGAGAATGCACGGAACTCGGGTGGGCTGGCTGCATAGAAAGAGACCTGTTGCCATGGGGTCGCCTCCATCAAGCCGGCCGCGGCCCATCCAGAGGGAGAGGGAACTGTCGCCATGTCCTTGTCGTCGTACACGTCACCCAAGAGCGACAAGTCGAAGGAGTCCGCCAAGTTGGAGTAGTCGAGACAAGGATGCATCATCGAGCCGGGCTGGTGATGAAGAGGACCGTTCGCCGATGATCCCGTGGAACTCTGATGAGGAGCACTGCAGTAGTTTGAGCACTCCGCACTCATGTACTCCGGCTGTGGGCTGAAACCAGCGGATGGAACTGTTTGTTCTTCCATCTGTACAAAAAAACACGAAAAGTCACTCATTACTATCACGGAATCAGAAGACACAAGGTTTTCTGGTCTGGCGTCATGACAAACTCACACTGTTCGCTGATATCTTTATTAGGAACCCTTTAAAAGGCAAAAAGTTATCCTTCCTAATCCAATTTCGCCTCACTCTCGCACACAGAAAGACACCAGTTGCTTCAAATTTAAATACTGACCACAGACGACTCGTAGCTTTTATCTTTTACTCACTTTCTCACCCCTTTCATGAAGATGTATAATGAGCAACAGGGATGATATGACAGTGTGGTGGCATTAATAAATACGGGATTATCCCATTGTCACCACGAGAGGTGAGGAGACGTCTACTAATTTAAGAGAGCTAAAGCATGAAATTTACAAGGAAGAATGAGTGGTCGATATTTTTTCATACGTAAACGGCCACATTTAAATAGTATGTGGTAGATTCGTCGTCACTCATTCTTTGCCACCACTGTCGTCGAGAGAGTGGCTTCATTTCCTCTAGTGGTGTGTAGGAGAGTGAAGTGGTTTTTGTAGAAGTTGTAATGAGGGCTATAGATTATGATGGATGTAAGTACATCAGCGCTGGGATATTAGTAACTGAGCTATTGCATCGTCGTTGCGTCGTCGTCATAATCTGTTTTTTAGTAAGCCATCCACAAATCAACCGCAAAGGTTAACTGTGTAATTAAGCCACTACTGTGTGTGCACACGACAGGGAAAAATGCGAGGATACAAAACCACGACAATGATGACGCTGATGGGAATGTGTTACGTCTTTCTCCACGACCACGCTCGTTCCCCATTCATTCCCGTAGAGAAGTAATAAAATCGTCTAATGATGAGGGTGCACATTTGTTTCCCTGTTTGATTGCGCATTGTTACATGCGTTATTTTACCGTTACATTGTGACTCGAGACTGATGTAAAAAATATTGCGAACTCTCTCTCATGTTTGCCTCAAAGTGCGATGATCAAATGGAAGAGATCCAATGGAAATGATGAATGAGAAAGAAGAAACGCAATTTGTGAGTTCTGAGAAAAAGTGAAATTGTCCACATTCCCTACCTTTTTGGTAAGTGAGCAGGAGGATAAACATGCCTAAAAAAAGTAGATTTGTTGCTTACTGAGACATGTGTGAGGACACAGTCACAAATCAGAAATGCACATTCAAAATTCACACAAACCCTCGAAAAGTGCAACTCTTCTCCGAAGGGGGCGATAACTAACTGATTATGCATTCCACCTCTGTGATCAACGTTAACGTGAAGAGACAACGTTAACTACTCCGTTTTGTGTGCGTGTTTGCTTACACAAGGTCTCACATTATACTTTCAAATGTCGTCTCCATTTCGTATTCATTGAGTCTACCGTCCCGATGACAAAACTTGGTGAACCTTTGGAAATCCTCATTTCGTAACCCTTTGGCCAACACTTGTGTGCATCAGTTATCTTATCGTATGAAAATTCCAAAGAAGCCTTAATGTCTTTGCTTATCATCTTAATAGAATGGTGCGTAATGAATCAGTGATATGCATCCCATACAAACGCGTATTATCATTCCTTCAAAGTGATGAACGAGAGAGTTCACTCAAACCACTTCTTTGTCATACATTTTTTTTGTTGTATCGCCGCAAAATAAATCACGTTCATATCATACACAGGAAAAAAAACTCTCTCCTTTTTATGCGTCATGAGAGGAATGCTTGCTTAAAACATTGCGATGCGCACACGCACATATTTTTCGTTTTTTTTTTCTCTCTCTCGACTGGGCGTTTTCGTAGTTCAAATCATCAAACCAAAAAATCACCACTAAACTTCACATTTTCATAATATGCCATTTAGAAAACACACTCACAACGTTTCCTGGTAGTCGTAATTTTTCCAAACAAATAATCCTCTCAAAACTATTTGATAATATGCGAATTGTATAACATGCAAAGTTTTTCGAGCTTTCCAAAACGAGTGCCGTAACTATAAATATCCTTTCTTGTATTTTACGCGGAAAATCATGTGATTTTAGTCACACAAGTATGGCCGTTTTGTGATGGAGTGTATATGCTCCGTTTAAGTACGAAAAATGATCACTTTATAACAAGGCTATTGAGCGTGATGATAATAAAATTCGAATTGTGTGTGTGTTTGCTCACTCACCTCGCAAAAAAATGACTCATGCTGATATCTTTATGATCTCGAAAATGAAAGAAAAAAAGTTAAAGTGTAATAATGAGATTTTTTCATAGCTTCCACATAATTGAGTCAATTGAACATGAAAAGTGTGTAGAAAAAATCAGCGCAGGCGGTACACACGAGAGTACTAATCGTGCTCTTTTATCGTGAATGAAAATTCAATGTAGACATGCACAAGGGGGGAAAACCACTGTTTTTTTTTCAAATCGCAATATATAAGTGTATTCATTCATCGCGGAATATGTACATTGGACTGTACCTTTTTATCGCAAAAATTCAATCTTCAGTCAATAGTTACACTACATCTCCGCACTCTGATTGAGTGGATTCATGTAACCAAAAAACATAAAGTTGTTTCACTCTTTAAGATATTGTCATCATTTTTGTGCCTTGTTAAGGAGAGTAAAACACACAAACATCGTTTTCATCATCATCACAGCTCATTTACATTAACTTTATGTACACGCATGTGTGTTCTGCACTCTATTTATGTTCTGAGGATTTTTTTTGTTCGTTTCTGCCTCTTGTTAACAACAAAGTCGTGATAGGGAAATGATGTGACGAAGACAATCACGATGATAGTAACAGCAGTGGCTTTTTGAGTTTCCACCCGCTGCATCAACCTACGTTAGAATTGTGATAATTTAGTCTCCTTCAATGACACCGATTTTTTGTTGCCCGTTGAATATAAACTTCTGTCTGGGAAAAATTTCATTGACTCACCGCAAATCTACGATATTTTTTCTTCTCAAAAACTTTACAAGTCACACAAATTCGGCATGAACATGTTTTTGCTAGTACTGGTCAGGAGGCTTCATTCATGAAAAGTTTGAAAAAAAACTAGCACGTAGAAAAAACCTCGTAATTCTGTAAAGACATATGAATCCATCACCTCAATCTCACCTCGTTGTTGTAGCGAAATTTGAACGTTTTTTTCTACTTGTTCCTACTTCAACAAAGTAGCCACACACAACGAAACATTATGTGTGTGCCAAAGTGTGTATCGGCGATTAAAGAGAAAATGAGAGCTAGACGGCACACAACGACGAACACATCGAAGGAAAGTGTACGTGTAATTGATTCTTGAAGAGGATAACGAATATGAGTTTTTACAACTTTTACGTATGAGAGGATTTCTACGTGAGAGACATGCACGTCGTTTTTTTAGCTAAAAGCGACAGCAATAGCGATGGTGGTTTATAACGCGCAGTTGATGAATTTCAACAATTCAAATGACGTCAGTGGAGAACACAGAGTGAGAGCAGTGAGCTATAAAAAAGTATGATGATCTCTTCAACATATTTTGTATTACCACAAAAGAGATCCACACACACGCGGACGCGTCTATTATGCTCACGCTAATTTCTCTGCGTTACACGCCAGCAACTAAAAACTATAATAGCATTGCTTAAATCGCAAGTGGACGACTAACAATTATCATACATGATATCTGGTGAGAACCTTCCCTTCTCAATTATCTCCGTTGAGACGTGTTCGAAGTATCTAATTCTGTATTACGTACACAAATGTATGTATCTCAATTTTTTTTCCTTGATATTATAACATAGTGAACATGCTTCGGCGTAATGTATGATTCATTTTATTCACTCGTCAGAGTTGAATCTGAGATTTTGTAAAAACTTCCACACGAGTTGTGGATTCGCTTGAAGTACCTTTGTGAGCTTAGCCGTTGTGCTTTTTTTAAGGGGATCGTATTATGCAGCTCCACATTTGATTATGGTGCTGTAGTAAGACATAATTTTCGCGCAAACACGCACACACTTTCCTTTTCGTGAGGCGTTGTTCCTTTTTATTGCTGCGCCTCGGCGAGTTGGTGCGAGCAATGATTCGCAAGTTATTGAGCATATATTTGTGTCTCTCGAAGACACCGAGAAGTGAGAACAATGATTGAGGTACTTTGTGAGATTACAAGCCACCAACATCATCGGGATGAGTCACAATTTAATCTGAGTATTTATAGGGCTCGCACGTAAACTAGCGAAATCTCAGCTTGAAATCTTTCTCTCCAAGATGTAAGTATACTTCACCTATTGTTTCTTCTGCGCAATTAAAATTATCTTTTAAAAAAGCTTGTCTGCTGCCGTGGTGCTGGAACATGAGGCTCATTCTTGCATGAAAGTGACCCTTGCAAAAAAAAGTTTTTCTCGCGTGCCTCACCGCAAAATTGTTGCAAAAAAGCGATACGCCATGTGATTTCTAATTGTGCGTTCTTACACAAGCAAAAAGAGAGCGCTCTCAAAAATTCGCACCACATTATTATGCACATGGGAAAGGTTATTTGGTGGTCAAACATGATAAAAGAGAATGATAAAAGCGCATGACGTCAATCAAGTCTAGTAAACGAAAAGTTGAGTAGATCCACATTTTGTTGTCCCTGATAATAATTTTTCGATTGTTCCAACATTCAGTTTCATTTTACGCACCCTTCAACTTTTGTTACATGCTCAAGTCAACAAATAACAAACGGGGCTGGTCACTTGACACCGTTGATGTCCTCGGCGTTTTACGGTCTTGTTGATAAACACAGAATCCACAAAAACCCCGATTCAAACTACAATCTCGTAAACAACGCATTAATCTCTTTCGGCAATCATCTCTGCATGTTCATAACATGAGGCGGTGGCGGCAGCAGTTTCATGAGAGTGCATTAATGAGTTATGGAGATTGCAATCATTTTTATTGTCATCTTTTTTCTCCAGCAGATATTTCACAGAAACGTTCTCATTTCATGTGTACGCACACGCTTGTGCAGGAATGGCAGAGGATTTGTAGCAAGTTAAGCGAGTATAGTTGTTGCGTCGTTGGTTCATAAATTGAACGAAATTCGTAGAATGTTGGGAGAGACGCAGTTGTTGTCTCTCTCATCTAAATTAATTGTCAATTTACTGATAATATTTTTAATGTGCTTTAGTTAAAAACCTGGGCAGATGAATAGATACGAACATGAGTTTCATTGAAACTTGGAAACAGATATGATTTACTTACAGGCTTTGGAAGATTACAACAAAGTCCAATTACGATTACAGATTACCAATTACAATTCCCGTTTCATTAAAATTCAATTACAAATTACAAATTAGTTTATTTAGAAAAAAGTAATCGATTACAAAATTCTAGATTACATATGCAAAGGCAAAGGATTACAATTACAAAATACAAATTACCGCAATCGATTACAATGCAAGATTACAATTAATTTAGATCCACAAATTGATTTGACAAAAAATCAACTCAAACAGTTTCTTTTAAACTTTCAAACACACGATTGTTTTAAAAAAAGCAAGATGTTCAAACAAGTCGTCACCTAGTCTAGCTCTTTGTAGTCGTTAAATCATTTTGGCATAACTGAAACATCGTTCACAAGGGGCTGAAGATGGAAGGGTCGTATTGCACTTAAAAACATAGACAATAATGTAGGGTACTTCTTCAAACCTTCTAATTTAACATCTGGATC
>JAHZMW010004627.1:0-31949 GCA_027743745.1 Alloscopus bannaensis
GCATAATTTCGGTTTGAAATCGCATAGAAAAAATGACAAAATTGCATAACTTTGTTTGGCTCTACTTATAACTAACATTTCACCTAGGTCTTGGGTGCTCATTACATTTACTGTTTCTTCCAGCCAAACGTGACAATTAGTAATTGAAAATCAAACCGTTCGTATTTTCTTATCAATAACAATCATATTGACAGTGAATTGACTTTAGGGGTCCATTGATTATGACGCCTACGGAAAACAGTGAAGACTCAGATCATATGAAGACCATATTAAGATGACCGTCCGTGTATATACGTACGTGTTTGGAGCTTTTGCTCCTTGGCATTTTTTGGTACTCAAAAATGTATTGAACAGTGAGGAAGGTTAGACGATAAAATATCCCATTTGTTTGAGATTGGGGTTCATTCGTGCTGTACTGTCCTACATACGCGCAATACCAGTGTAAATTAACCAAATCAACCAATCAAAAAGTATTTGGATAAGTAAAAATGGTGGACTTCGATTTAAATGACATTATTCATTGGGTTCTTAATTACATACAGTAAAAGCAGAGCAGCAGATTTTAGAATCGATGATTATATGCATGTTGATGTCACCTCGCCTTGACTTGCTTTGGCATAAGTATATGTTACATGTTATGCTCGATGTAACTGGAATTGGCATTTATTTAGCCACGTAAATATTTATCGCAATCATGAATCGTGCACTTGATCGGACGAGTGCCATTCCTCTCTGAAAGCAGGATGAAAACTTTTTATTTATTTACAACTCTATGAAACTCAACACAACAAAACCTTCATTGAAGAAGGCTGGAGAATAGTGTATAAATTTGACGTCAAAATAAATTTCAGTCAAGCTTTCATCTCACGCATACACTGCACTTTATGTTGGGAAATAGGAAGACAAACAGACTCAGACTAACGTGGGCATTTAGCCATGAAATTATATCTTGTTGCTTGAATTCAGTTGAAGTTGTATATTCAATTTGTTACGTATTGATTCACAATAACGAACACATCAAAGTTAAATTTTAAATTATCATGTCTTCAACGGTGGAACGGTTACGGGTAATCAAGGGTCACATAGGAAATGGAAGCCCCAAAAATGTGGTGATTTAATCAAACGAATTTACATAAAAGTTGAGAATAAATTTTCTTTTGACATTGGCATAATTGTTTATCATTGCAAATTTTGTAGAACGAAAAGCGTTTTAGATTTACAATTAATTCTCATCCGCTGCTACAAGAAAGTGAGCGACTATTTTACGAAGAGAACGGCTACGTCGTCATTCGAAACTTTGTCCCGCATCATTTACTTGACAGATGGAGGTTTGAAAATATTTATAGCTTTAAGATATAATTTAAGATTTGGATGATAATGACAAATTGCATATTTACTGGCTTTTACAGTCAGCGGTTTAGTGACATTTGCGATGGAAAGGTAGATAAGGGAAATATGAACCTTGTGAAGGACTTGTCGCTTGCCAAACGCGGAGCAACTGGGGAAAGGCTGTATTATAAATTACAGGATTTTACATGGGACCCAGTCCTCTACGAGTTCACGTCGATGCCTGAGGTATTCAAAATGTTGTCTTGTTTATTTAACTTAAGCTCCGATTTATTGGGCATTTGAAAGCATAAAACAAAAGTTTAAATTGCTGTTGGTATTTTTAAATCAGATTTGTGACGTGGTTGCCAATCGTGTTGTCCACATGTTTCAGACATTTTTTAATTCCAAATACATAAGAGTAAAGATATGTTCATGGATTCCAAACAGGGGTTCCGAAAAGCTATTTCTTGCCATTACGCAGCGTCCGAATGCTACTACATTGATCTTGAAGGAACGATCCAGCAGAAAATTCAAGATGAAACTGAGGAACTCGCAAAGAAACGTGGAATTCCAATTGAATATAAGGTAAAATATTATACACAATGCTGCACATTGCAGTATACTCCAAAACGATCTTTTATTTTAAATATAGTTACTAGGCAAGAATGGTCCATTTTAAGAGACCATTTTTGCTTAATAATTGTATCTGACGAGAAAACCTTATCTGTAACTGTAACAGTGGATTTTCCCTTCGAAATTCATTCTATTTGCCCAAATCTGTGTGACTGAGCATTATATAGACCTGGTTATAGTATATCTCGTCAAAGTTCAACTTGAACCCTATCCTAGTTCTAGCAGTTTGAAAACAATCACATACACAAATAGGTAAATACTCAAAACGATACTCAATACTCAAGACGTCCAAATTTACTCGGGCATAATATTCATGCGCCTCGGCAACGCCTTGTTAATTGTGTGAAGCTGGAAACTTCCGGTGCATAATTTCCGGAAAATCAACTCCCGGATCTACTCCCGGCGGTCTCAATTCGAGCTCGAATAAGACATGTTTACTTTATCTAGTGACTTGTATTCATGCGTAATCTTCCTTCATTCAAATTTTTTAAAAAATAGTAGTAGATCTCAACTACTGGCGACAATATACTTTCATCTATTATTATTACGCTCAGCGTTGCTCATGCAATACTGGGACATCACAAATCACTATTAGCATTCACATATTCTCATAGTTCAAAGTCTAGAATTTCAAAAGGGTTAAATAAATTAGCCGAAACGTTAAATTGTTAAAAGTAACACTATTAGCACACAAACAATCAAAAACTAAAAATAAACATATCCTACTCGAGCTCGCAGGGAGTTGAGCGCCGAAAGTTGGTTGCCGAGAATTGAGCGCCTGAAATGTCCCTACACCGCTTAATTGTTATCACATATAAAAATCCAATAATCGTTTGCAAATTGCAACTCTGTCATGTGTCATGCGTATTGTAAATAACGAATCAGAGGCAGAGTTTGGTGCAGGTTGTGATTGCTCCTTTGGGTTAGTGTTTTCAGGCTTTTTTGGTTGTTGATTTTAATAGGAGTTTTGGAAATACCGAAGTCGACTTGTAAGGGGAGTGAAAGTCAATCTCTGAAAACGTAAATACTCTCGATACAGGGGCAGGATTCCCAGTTAACCTGTACTTACTTTCCAAAGTACAAAATCAACGACAACGCTAGAAACACACTTCCCCCGATGTACGTGATCATGACTAATTGTGATCACTATTTTGGAAATTGTTGTACACCATGTCATTTTGTATAAATACTTGTTATCAAAAGTGTGTATTTGCAAAATAATTACACATTTCTTTTTCTAATAGAAAGGGTTCGCATTTAAATAATGCTAAAATTTTATTATTAATTTAGACTTTTCCATTTCTATTGGTCAAATCTGTAATTTAGTTTTTTGTTACAAAATATTTGCGCAAGAAAAAGGAAGGGGGTGCTTTGCTTGTAAAGCACACTTCTTGTGTAATATGGTAGGAGTAGTTTTAGTTTGCTACTCATTCGTTGTGTAAGAATCGTAAAAAAGAGCAACGGTTTTTAGATATAAATTATAAATTTAATATAATATGGAAAGTGAAGAATCCACACTAGGGATTTTATCAGTTTTGCCTCAATCAAGGTTCTAAAATTGAGTGAAAAATTGTGGGTTTTCCAGCAATCACAAATATCTGAAACCCTATTACTAATGAAAGTCATAATAGAGAAATTTTCATTGTCAATTGTGGTCCGGTGACGGGTGGTCTTCCGCTAGCAGCTTTATCTGCCCCCAATTTATAAGGTACTTATAGTAAGCATAGTTTTCAAGTATTGCATTGGATACTTGGCAAATACTTGACGAATGTTGCAAATTAGCATTGGCGGCGCATTGGGATCAAACGGGGAAAATCAAAGAGTGATAATATTTAAACTCTGCCTTTCAATTTATTTCAGAAGTGCTGAAATGAAAGGCTCCTCTCAATTTTATGTCATTCAGGAAAAAAATATTTCCTTGCAATTACTTTCAGGTAAAAAAAGTTAAAACTATAGCTATGTAAGTGATAGTGAACTAATTGTCTTCTACTTGCCTCCTTATCTCTTCTTTTTCAAACTTTGAAGTGCGATATGGTGGTGTATAAACAGGGAGACTCCCTTGTGTGTCAATACTAAACTCATGAATTGTACATGTCCCTAGTTGAGAGTGATGTAAGTTAGACAATCTTTTTCGATGTAGTGGAGTCAGTTCTGGATTAATGTCGATGCTTGCTAGCTGTTCGTCCGCCAGTTTTTTCAGACGAGGGGAATGTGAGATTCGTGCGTCTAAGCTACATAGATATGTTTCGTCTTGCTGTCTCTCGCTAACTTCGCATACACATATGTCTTTTGGTAAAATTTTTTGCTGTTTTTAGATTCACCACGAACACTTTACTTTTATTGCCATTCACCTTTATTATGCATCTCCCTAAAATAAGACCATGATGAGATAGTAGTGCAATGCTTCCTTTTACATCGTAAAGTTCATACCGCGAAACGGGGGTGTGCCTGGTGTGCCGATGCCCCCCTCCAAAATTTTAGAATGGGTATGCCATGTGTCAGCGCGGAGCGGTCACAAGGATGACCTGCTGTATCAACTATAACCAATAAATTGATTGTTGATGTCAACAAAGCATCCTTGTGCCGAACATAGGGAAGCACTGTTGGATGGTGTGCCGAAGTCATACCCCACCTCCACCACATGAATTTTAAAAAAACTTACGCTTATGTAAAATTTAAATTCATATTTTAAATTTACGAAAAACGCTTAATTTTTCGTAAGATATTTCGTAAGACGCCTTAGGCATACCATCCAAGCTTTTTTTAAAAAAAATTGGTGGTGGTGCGGATGCTCCTCTTTCTCCTCCCGTTTCTCTTTGTCGGCACGAAGCCACTTCTCCTCGAAGCGACTGGCAGCGGTCGCCGCCCATTTGCTGAAGAGGCGGCCAAAATTGAAGATGACGGCTCCTGCTGGGTGCAGCAGAAGCAATAAAACGATCCCGGCACCTGAAAAAAAGATGATATGAGTGAACACATGATATGCCATAAAATGACATCAATTCATTTTTAAAATTATAATAAATAATTTTTCAGATTACTTCAGGTGCTCAAATAAGTTGAGAGACAACAACACGTTGTCGTTTGTCAACTTATTTGAACACCTGAAGTAATCTGAAACTGAAGTTGACTGAAGCGAGTTGTCAAAAGATAATTTTGACAACTCGCTTGAACCCTTACCCAAAACAAGGAGAAAAAGGGCCAGAACCCAACGGCCGGAGGGCAACTTCCCCGTGGTGGTCTTCGGGGGGAGGGGGGGTGAGGCTCTCTGGCCCTCTTGTGAGCCCTCTTGGCCCCGGGCTTCCTCTAGCGGGCGGCAAAGCCGAGGGGTGGCGGAAGGCAAGGACGAACTCGCGGCTTTTCAGAATGCCGTTTTGGAATCCAAAACTCCGGTCGCCACCCTGGCGACAAAAAAGGTAGTCACCCGTGGGTCTCCAGGATTTCCAACCAGGAAGGGTCCAACCCTAACAAGGTTGGTATGTCAAGGTGTGAGCGCTTTGACATTTTGGAATGGTGAAAAACGGAAATTTTTACATCAACTTGCTGTTTTTTACTGACTGCTGTACAACCAAAGTTTTGTGCCATTCTTTCGACATGTGCTCCCGATTCATATTTTGATTTTGCTTTACAGTTGGTTGAAGAAATCCTCCTTTCTTTGCCTAAATAGGTTTCGAATTTTTTCGGAGATTTTTGTCTCCCCTTTTAGCGGCAGCATGACAAATCAGCGAAATGTCGTGTCGCGCAATGCTTGTTTATTCGGTATATACTTCAACCAATCAATTAGTCCCCTCAGGGTATCTTCTTTATGCGAAATAAAGAAGTTTACAGACGGCGCAATTTGCTGTTGATGGGCCTGAGTATGATTTTTGAATATTTTCTTCGTGTTTCTGCCGTAGACCCAGAAGAATAAGTTGATTGACTTGTGGACTGAACTGCTTGTTGTTGTTGATTATTCAATATATTTTGATAAACACGTTGTCCCTCTTCCTCGAGAAAGTTTTCATCCATGTTGATTTGGATATTTTTAAATAACACGGTTCTGTAAGTGTACATCGTTTGAACAAATTTTTCTTCGTACGTCTTCGATTGACTATTTTCCACATTTCCAGCAGTTGGTTGAGCGACGCCCGCCAGGCATATTCGTCGCAACGTCCCCGGTTACCACAGCAGCTCCCACCTCAACACTGTTTTCATTGTATAATTCTGGTGCGTAGAATTTCATAACAAACAGAAGACCACATTCGCAAAGATTGGGACGATTGGGACTTTCTTCAGTGGGCTTAAATGCTTCAGGTAAAAATCCAGTCGTTAGTGCTGTGCATAGGCTAAGCGAAAAGTGTAATTTTGGATGGGTTGCAATAAAATTTGCATTGCCGCTCCCACTTTTTCCTGGTCGAATGTTGTTAGTGTTTCCTTCTATGACTACTGTGGTGCTGATTGCCATTTGCGACTGCGGCTGAATTGACGGTAATTGTTGTCCTTGAAGCCTAACGACGGCAGACGTTGACGTGCCAGGTGATTGATAAGTGAAGTATTTGAAAACGTATTTACAACAGGCAGAGTGTCGGACTGACGTATCGTTATTTTTATGTATCGTAAACAACAACTTGTCACAGTTACATATTATTAATTTGGCTAAACATGACAATTTTTGTCAAAATCGAGGAATGCTAAGAGGCAGTGAAAATTGTAGTCAGTTACCTTTAATTCCAGAAACTCTTTGGACGACAGTCCATCCAGAAAGTTGCCGAAAACCTCTGAAATACGTAAATTACAAGTGGTTGTATTTGTTCAAGTTTTAACATTAGGTCCTGGTGCTGCGGATTGTGTATTGGGAGTCGGTGTTGTTGATTCCGGGCGGCGAGTTGTTTGTGTTTCGCGATATTGGGTCTGCTGACGGATTAACGTCAACGGCCAATTTAAAAACCAAAAAACAAAGCAAAACGTCGAATAAGTCAATTTCCATTCCGTGTTTGCACTCGGTTGTTGCCTGTCACAGGCATGGTCCTCGCGGTTGGGTTTGGTTTCTAATTTATTTTCTGGAAATACAGTAGCAGTGCAGTGGAAGTAAATGTTGTCTCTGCCATTGTTCAAATTAAACTGGATCGTCAATTTTGTAGGCAGGTCAGATTTTTTTCAGCCGCAGAAAGGAGGGCGTTTTCCAATTTATTAATGCAGTGTTGATTCTGTAATTAATATCAGAGGGTCACCTTCAAAGATTTCTAAAGTCACATTTAGATTTCGCGACAACGTCGATGACGACGATAACATGCTAATGCTGGAATGGTTTAATTGTTGATGAATGCTTCCCTTTGCTGAATAGTTTCTGGGCTTTGGTGTGGTGAATATTTGCTAAACTCATGCTTACGTCAGAGATCAAAATTTATGATCTCTGACATCGGCATCTTCACTTTTATAGGTTTCCTTACTCACGCCAACATAATTTGTTTATGCAGTGCAGCAGCAGCATTTCAAACGGCGTGCATTAATGAAACCAAGATAAATTACGTTATTTACACGCGACAACGATTCAACAAACATTCCTGTTCAGCAATATTTTTACGATTGAGTGAGATTGTCACTCACTGTGTGTTTTTAGTTTTTATTGACCGAGGTCATTACAAGTGAACAAATTATTCATGCAGCAGTTCTAAATGCCATTCTCAACATTTCGTAATGGATCATGGAATCATATCAGTGAAATGAAATGGGTGTACCGTCACGAAGCAAATACTTAACGTAAGTGGTTAACCTTTGCTTGACTTTTTGAATGAGGTTTCCACAAGTACGGCTGCAATCTTATAAATAAAAGGCGTCGGATCAAGCAATTCACTGCACAAATCACAACACCAATTCACAACAGCGTAGGGGAGCGATGATACCCCTTTTGAAATGGCCGAAAGTCACGATTTGATGCCCCCTTTGGAACGTCCCCGTCAGTCATTGCCAATCACTAAATCATACGCCAGGCTAGGTGAAACTATTGACGTATGTTCTAAACTAAGACTGCCAATCACGATGTGAGTTTGTGTACTGCCTGATAGTTCGATGGTGCCTCAGTTCGCTGTTTGTATTGTCAGGCCAATAATAGGTATAATATCGATAGAAAATTTTTGTTTGATGAATGTACCTCCTGATCTTGTGTTTATGAGAATTTTGGCTAATTTGTTTTTAACAAAACCAAAAATAACGATTACGCCTGATGTCTGAGATTGCATGTTACAAATGTCTAAGGTGGCATTAACAAATAAAGTTGCGTCAATGCCTTTTATTGGTTTCATTGATTTGAAGTCGTGTTAGATGCCGAAGTTTAATTTTGCATCATATTCGCTTTTCGGTTCTCAAGTCGGTTACATGCGTGACGTAAATGTCCTAACCCCTTACAATAAGAGCAAGTTTTTGAAATGTCTGTTTTGCTGTTCACTTGAGTGTGACTTCCGTTATTACACCGGAAACAAGTTGGTCTGCCGTCAGCGGACTTAGTCGGTTTTCCGGTGTGCGTAGAGAGAGAGGTAGCTTCGAATTGTCTGGTCGGATTTGCGTCGGTCCGCTGTTTAAAATGTGTAGCGCACAAGTCCGTGGTTGCTATTGAATTATTCCTTGCCGTACAGGTATTTTGCGTCTTGTGTTTTCTGAAGGAATGCCCTCAAGCCAGTGTAGGTTTCAAGGAATAAGCCTTTCTTTAAACCTCGTATGATGTTTTTAATTTTTCGAGTTTCAGGCATTTTGTCATCTATACGCTTACATAGGCGCAGCACGTCAAAAATGTATTTGTCTACTGCTTCCGATTCACCCTGCTTTCTGTTTTTTAAAACACCTTCAGTTCTATCAGGCCCCCCCTGACGGGTGAACGCTTTTTCAAAGTCGGTTTTAAATGATGCCCAAGCCGGAGTACCTTGGGCTGTCATGTATGTAGTGAACCACTCTCGGGTAACAACATCTAAATTAACGACAAAAAATTTGAGTCGCTGGTCATCATTCCAATTTCCAGCAGCTGTGATGGTTTCATAAGACGCAATGTACTCTTTGGGATCGTCATGCTCAATGTCAAAAGTCGGAATCGTTGCGGTTGTCAAAAGTTGGGGTTGAAGTATTGCTGCACTTAGAGTTGTGGTTGCAGAATCTCCGGATGAAGTCATTGTGCAAAATAAAAATGAAATGTTAAAGTCTGGGCTGTCAGGTGTTCTAGGTCTGCCGATGGGCACGGGGTGCGTGGGCATTAAGTATATCTGGTCACTGGGGGTTGGATAAAGCTTAGCATGTACTGGGATACTTTGTTGTTGAGGTTGGCTTGCGTGTAAATGTGTCCAAATAATGGAGAATTTCCTAACTCAACAGTCCTGTCTGAAAAGCCTTGAAATGTCACCGGGTCAGTAACGCATTCAGGAATTGGAGTGCTGGTTCTGACGGAGATACCTGGGGCCCCGTTCGGAGTTTCAGTTTCTTCCGATGAATCCAAAAATCTAGTGAATCTTTACTAAAAATTCTATTTAGTTTGTTGTAAATGTTTTGAGAAAATAGAGAATCAAAGAGTTTTTTTGGCTGTGTGCTAGATGTATGCGCTACTGGTGTATTTTCGTTACCTAACAAAACTTTTGGTGTGCGTTAATGTTGTGGTATGGGCACTAACAAAAGGGTCAGTCTCCGGGTCGCGGAAGACGTCCGACAAGGGTAATTGTACTTGATTATTACTGCAAAAGGTGTCTCAAGAGTCGGACTGAGTTTTAGCCCTGGGTAGGTTATTGTCGACAAAGGTATTGTGAGGGTGATTGTTGTTTAATGAACGAATCCTCACACCGTATTCTTTTTTTCTTAGAGTAAATAGGCCTTCAAATTCGGGTTGGATTTTTAATTTACGTCTCGAGGATCTGAGGGAGGGCTTGTCTGCCATGCAAATATATTAAGAGCCATTCAAAAACAAGTCTGGAATGGTGATGAATATACTAGTAAGTCGAGAAAAAAGCAGCCTGCCTAATTGTCATCCACTCAACCGACACAGTGGCTCACAGACCCAAAGTGCGGCTAGCGGGGATACGGGATTTTTATGGATGTTTGTAATGAAATATTATCATTAAGCTTGCTTTAAAAAGAACTCACCATTTCAGATAAGGTGTCCTCCAAAAAAACGAATAAGGGTATCCCTAGGTTCACGTGTCGGTATCTATGTGGTATCGAGTCACAAAAAGTCACTTGCCTTGGGGGTGTTGTGATGTTACGGTACAGATGCGCTCACGGGAGAGAGAGGAGAAAAACCTTTTCACAAACTGGAGAAAAACGTACTTCGCAAACTGAATGAATTGGTGAGACTGAGGTTCCCCAATCTCGGTGATGCCTCCAAATCTGTTAAGTGTTTTTTTAACGAAAAAAGTTTTTTTGTGATGCTCTCTCGATTGGGTTGAAAATGAAAAGATGAGATTCCACGAGTGAAGGGTGAGAAAAGGAAGATTTGACTAACACAACAGAGTTCCAACACGACTATTGATTTATTCTTTGCTGGCATATATGAGGCTAGCAGTAGTAGTTATACGTATTCATCATTCATCAAATACACAAATAAACATTCCAAAATAAAGAAATTAAAATTAAGTTGAAAAAACATCATGTTGCAAATTTTTTTTTTAAAAGTTGAGACAGAGTTTTTTAACTAAAACATCTAAATCTGTCACTTCTTATCTAAATTACTCAGCAAAAATGACTCATTGAGTGTGAAGAAAGCCGGATGCACGGTCATCCAAGTCAGCGTTCCTATTCAGTAAGCATCGATTAACAACAAATAATTAATGTATTTACATCGAAAACATTTGGGTGAGGCTAAAGCATGAGCCTCGCGTAAGAAAAACATTCATACAAAAAGATGCATACACGATCCTAACCTAAAAAATTGACGCGTTCACACAACTTTGCTTTATTTACTGGAATCTACCTTGTGATCTTACATTCACACAAGGATGGATTCATTATGGATTTTTAAAATGAATAAATTCGAATGAATATTTGCCTCATACGATTGAGTGAGCATTGCGTCATACCAAGTGCAATGCTCACTTAGCATAATAATATATACTAGACCACAAACATAATATGACTCTATAGTACTAACAAAAATACAAACAATAATGGCGCGTTTGAATCCAATTAATATTGAGCTCTGCTGAGTGTCTGCTAGTAGTGTTAAGTTTTTTTCATATAAACGAGGTTTTAGTACAAATTTGAAAGACTTAAAAGAAACATTTTTGTGATTGCATTCAATTTTATATTCCAATTTTATCGGTTAATAACTAAGGCCACTCAAAACACGATCAGGGGAAAACGGGCAAAGTGAGCCAAGGGTTGCGGGTCTCCATATATAGCAATTACTACTTAATTTCGGAAACCCTATCTCGCCCATATCAAATTTCAAAATCGAATTCGATATTTTTCCTTCAAAGTGTGCCTATGCTTGATTTTTTGCAGAACTGGGTTTTAGCCCTTTAATAAATTTTTCCTTTCATATTTTTCAATTCATCGTGGATAAAACTTATCCTCTAATTTCTTTCATTAAAGTGCAAAGAATTAAAAGAATTTTTCATTTCATTCAAAAAGAACACTACTAGCATGCATTGGACATGACTGATTCTGACTGATATCAATAACAAACCCCATCGAGTGACTTCTGTTCACTCGCTACAATGTTTTACAAATTTTTACACTAATACGGATTCTTACTTGTAGGAACAGCTAGTCTTAACGAAAGTTTGGGTACATAGCTAGGATTGAGGGTCTAATATTTTGTGACAATAATCCCTTCTTCTCAGGCGACACTTGGTATAGTTTTTACCTAAAACGGTGAATCAATGCATGAATTAAATTAAATTACTCACCAACTCGAGTAAATTAACTGATTCATTATTTTTTGGGACAGTCTCATAACTGGGCGTATAAGTTTTATATGGTAGGCGCATTTGAAAAAAAATGTTTAGTACACGTCAACATGTAGTCGGGTAGGCATCTCATTTAATTTCAACTCGGGCAAATCAATGTCTTGAAGCAGCAGGGCATGTCATCAGGTGAAATATGTACATTTGTAAATTGTTCAAAAAGTGCCAATCAGGTATATGAATTCGGAAGCATGCGACATAGAAAATTACACACCACGAGGTTATAAAATCGTATGACATTCAGAAACGAACGAGAAAGAGCCAAGCAAGCACCTCTACCTTTAAAAAACCTCTACAGACTTAAACAGCATAAGGATGCACCTTTTTAGTTTGCCAGGGAGCACCAAACTTTGGACAAAGAGTGAAACCAACTAGTCTTCTGTTTTGAAAAAGTTTAATCTCGAAGGTCCAGATGGATACTCATATTATTTGCATGATCTGCGAGTTGAACCAAAACTGTTGTTTTGAATACAGGCCGGCATGTCATTATTATTACCACCCTAACAATAAAACCACCTGTACTCGCAGATAATTTTTTTTAGCAAAGTGATTTCTTTTATTATAAAAGGAGCGGATGTGTAATGTTATGGGTACCTTTTGGATACCACGAAAAGTCGTACCTAGCCACTATTCCACCAAATATAAACTCTTCTGGATATCAGGAAGTGTTGAAGCCAAATTTGCTACGCCAGGGTCACAAAATGGGAGGCCGTGGCTAATTTTTCAGCAGGACAATGCTCCCATACACAATACAAACACAATTTATAGTGCGTCAACGAGGGACTTACTCGACCGCAACAAAGTGCAATTTATGACATGGTCATCGCGAAGCCCGGATTTAAATCCGATGGAAAACCTTTGGTTGTAGTTATCGCGGCTAGTATATGGCCATGAGCAGCAGTACAGGACCAATGCTGAACTGGCAAGAAAAATTCACCAAAAATAAAGTAGGATCCCGGAATTTCTTCTGCCTACATTCACGGAGTCCATGAAAAATAGGATATGTGAGGTTTTTATGAAGCAGGGGTATATACACATTATTAGTAATGAAAAATATAAAACATACATTCATGGTATTTAACCGATTGGCAATAATAAGTCCTGTTCTTATAATTAGAAATAACTTGTCTTGAAACGATAACTATATTTTTCCTCAATTATAGCCACACAATAATACCGGTCATAGCTGTCCCTACAATTAGGTATGTCAGTGTACGTGTTCATAATTCAATTGCATAAACCATACCACCGCTGTTGCACTAAAAAAGATAATCCTTTTTCAAGGTGAACCTCGAGTTCGGTTTTAGCTTTAAAACTGATAAAGAGATTCAAAAAGTAAGTGCATTTTGAAATATCTTATAGTTAATAAAACAATTCTAGTGTTGTATAACTTGCCAGCGCTTTCAAGGGGATTTCATTTCCTAAAATGCAAGGGATATTTCCAAGCAGCTTTTTCAAGCCAAGTTCAGATAAAAGAAAAAGTGATCCCGATTTACATAAATTTCGAACCTTATATACTTTATGGAGTCCATTTGGTGTCCTCAAAAAGAATTCTGATTTGGTTTTACACAGTTGTTTTTTTACAAAGTCGTGTATAAATGAAAAGAGACAGGTGTTCCTTCATCACAACTAGACCCTTGTTTTGAGTCAAAATTTGACTCATTTCACTTTTTTCGAAGTGTTATAAATCTTCCGAGCTACAAAGTCATAAATCAGCATGTACACTAGGAAGTATAAAATGGCACACTACTACACATCAAACTGTTCAGCATACACTAAATCAATATATTAGAGTGGTTATTTTTAGGTCTCAACAACCGCACCTGACACACAAAAACATTAACTTTTATACTAGGTTTTTTAAATGAAATAAAACCTTGGCACAGGGATTGGAAGCTTTGTCATCACCCAAGTTTGCACCCTCCAACTGGTCGTTTATGAGTTTCGTTTTTCAGTTCGACGCCCGTCATTCTTCGCCCAATCATCGAGCTAGTGCTGAAAAATCATGTTTCTGCGTTCCACCTTCTCCGTTGCATCAAACGACGTTGGTAGCCATTTTTCCTTTGCTTCTGAAGGTTTCCTGCTGTTGTTCAGCTTTTTTTAGTTTCTACCGCCCAATTGTTTTGCATTTGCACAACCACATAAACAGTACGAGTTAGATCCTGAATGAACCAGAAAACGGGTTTTGGTAAATTTGATCTATAATTTGCCGGTCTTGTATGACGCAGATACGATACGTACAGTTTTTAATCACACTACCACGTTTTTGACAGTAACGAACAAAGTTGTCATGCCTGCTGTCACAGTTGGATAAGTGGCGTATCGTCTCAATTGAATTTTCACATGTGTTCCTACATAAATACACGGTGGTCATTGAAAAAAATCAATCGTAGGTTTTTCAGTGCAGAATCCGTGGAACCAGGCTGCCCTCAAATCCTAACTAATGCACTGTTATAAACCTCATATGACTTCCACAATGGACGCAAAAAACTGTGGGGCAGGGATTCCTGCCGTCGGAAATAACAGTGAAAGTGACTGGTTGACCCGGTTTTTCCCATGTAAACCATGTAATCTCATGTAAAAATGTCTGTTTTTGAAGATGCCATAACATTGATATTCCGTCACTTCGGTCGAAGATTTTTATATCACACCAATAAAAATCACTTTCTTATAGACCATCAATAGTGGCGTAGCCTAAAACGTGGGTCCCGAAATTTGACATTTAAAAAATTAGTAAATTAGAGTGGGACATTTTCAGGTGGCCATTTTTAAACAACTTGCAATATCTGGCGGAAGGTTGAACTTTGAGACCTGAAACTTGGCATGATATTACGACTTTGCCTCAACCGTACACCATTAAATTTACGCAACTTTTGATTCACGGGTTTGGAAATGACGTAAAAATTACAAATTATCAAATTAGAATGGGACGGAGTTTATATTTTAAAAACATCACGGTCGCTATCATGTCGTGGTTGAAGTCATTGTTTTTTTAATGACTTTGGGAAAAATTTTGCGATAAGAATGGATCTGCGGCTTAATGAAGATTTAATTGATTTCACTGTTGATCCTTTACACCACTGGACCGTAATGCCCGGAATGGGGGAGTGATGTAGCGGTGTTATTAAATCTCATGAACTGTCTTACATGTTATGGACCCGGTTGCAAAAAGTGAGCTCGTAAATGCGGATGGTCCCTTTCATTTTTAATTTAGTTGTACTATCTTTGGGCAGCAGCTTTGAGAGGCCTGCAGAATCTTTAACAATGTGTTGCAGATTGACTACTTACCTAGTCTTTTTATGCAAGAGCTGGTTAGAATATGATTCAGTTTCAGGTACTGGTTTTTCAAACCACAATCGCTCTTTTGATATGTTCTCCTAGAAAGACCTTTGCTAGTTAAAAAGAGAAAATGCATTTTACTGCTAATAAACTTATATGTAATCATCAATATGATTGATGTCATAGTAACGCATATCAAGTGATACTTGGATTGAAGACTAGTCATTCATAGACAAGGGTTTTATTTTCATATAAAACAGACAAGAGAATCGGCTCAAAATGCATTACAGGTGATAATGGCTATCTACTAAACGGACAGAGTTTCTGTTATATTTGATTTCACACATTGATTGTAAAGAGGTCAATCTTCGATTCCATAACTTGCAGTCTCCTCGCAATACCTTCTACTTTTGCAAGATTTTATTATTTTCGCTTTTTCCTTGTACTCCTTCGTAGTTTTGGTGGCGGATAGGGGGCGGCGGACATTCTGCTGATTAAAACGCTTCTTTCTTTCTTCGAGATGTAGTTGTTCTAAAATATGTTGCTGACTATTGCTGTTACCTGATTTACAACTCTAACGAGCGTTAAAGTGGCGTCGTTTCACCATCGTGTACAACTTAACTGAAGTCAATGTCTGAGATAGGCTATCTTGTCAAAACTGTCAAACCTTGGTGGTATAAATGTCCTGGTGGTGACATACTGAAGTCCGGAATCGTCTTCAGTAAACTACCTTGACTTGACGATAGGAAAGAAGTGGGGTTTAATTCCATCTGTAAATTCTTTTCCATTGCATTGACCTCCCGCCCGCTTAGACGTTTTACAAGTCGGTCTCCGTCTCGTTGGTGGACAAAATATAAGAACTCATATTTTAGGTGGGTTTTGTAGTCCTAACTAGTTGCCAAAGAATGGGGGCAATGTATTTGAAGATAATGCTGTTTGTGCAAGAGTTTGGAATTGGGGAGGATCAGAAGGCGCGGCAGCAAAAGGTCCTCGATTTCGAAGCTTTGTAAAACCTGTGGGATTACAAACAGATAGAAGGCTCTTTCAGATAGTGTTGAGAGGTAACCGACGCTGAAGAAGTAGCTCTCTGGGGCATCCACATTCGCCCAGGAGTCGGTGGAATCTGCTTCACAATGTCGACGAGAAACGCTGCTTTTTCTCCTACAGTCTGTTAAGGATGGAAGGGATTGGGGAACTTGACATGTGTTCCTTTCAAAGTAATCATAGGCTCCACAAATGTGCAACAGCGAAAACGTCACCTTCCGCTCCGAGAACCGGATTTCAGCTCACCCCACCCCCTCAGGTTTCGCTTGCTTCATCCCAACCTTCTATAAGTTGAGCCTTCCGCGCCGCTGGCCAGCCCTTGGAAATTCTACAGCTTTCCGTTCCACATCGTTGATCGTGGTTGTGAGAAGCGTTAGCATGAAGATGCTACTCGGCGAGCTTCTTGATGTTGAAACTTGCCAATGACTTCGTGCACCTTCATTCTTTTTCAAGTCACTGATCATCACCACCGCCCGTCAGGTTCCACTTTCAAATACCTACATATGATTTGGTTCATGTAGAATTAAGGTAGTGATAACAAGTCTTCAAGACGGCATCCAATCTATTCTTCTTGAATTGTTACTTTAGGTGGTAGAGTTACGTAATGTCAGACGCCGCGGACCGTCGGCAGACGTGGGGGATATCAATGCAAAAAAGACAATAGCAATGCTTTGCTAGGTGGCGTTTAGGCCGAAGGGGGGTTACCCGTACCCCCTTCCCCGCGGCTTCTACGTAAGGTACTTGCGTGGCAAGGTTGGGTTCCATCAATGAATATCCTAGTTGTCTGAATTCTTAATTTATGTCGACAGATTAACCACGTTACAATGGAAACGAGCTTGGAGCTTGCGATTCTCAAGATTGATATGAAATAGTATCTATTGACGATAATAGTCAATAGTTGCTATACGCTTCAAGAAATTAGTGGCAATGACCAAGCTAGTGATGAAAGGATTGCAAATCATGAAAGCTGAGTGAAATGATTAAGTAAATGATTTTATTATTGACATGCACTGAAAAACGACACAATCGCGCATTTCTGTAGCATAACTTTATTTAGTCGTATTGTACCAAGCGATTACGCACCATAATCTTATCGGGTACTACATTTAGTTTAGTCAATTTTATAGGTAATCCTTAAGTCAACATGGCCTCCTAAGAAATGTAGTTCTATGATATATATTTATATAGTACAACAAAAAATTCATTAGATTATAGTTTTTAGAATAGTCGACGTTCCTTTCCAGAATGTCATACATCTTAATTCCTTCAGTCTTTGGAGAAGTGCTTAATGAGAAGATTCCTAAGGTTCAAGAAATCAATAAAATCCACTGGCATACCTTATAGCGAGTAGAGTTTGCGTTTATCTTTAAAGAGTTAACGGTAGTATAATCGTCGTAATGTGTGTTTACATGAAAGAGCAAGAGTAGGCCTTAAAAATCTTTGAAAAAAGTGACTAATTCGTGGAAACAGCAAAGTTAAGACATCATGCTCACTCCCAAGAGAGACAACACAGGTTTAAAGTAGATATTATGAACACGTATTTCGCGCACACCAAGAGGGACAACAATGACGGGGACATTTTGAGTAGTGAGTCTTGATCGGAGGCACACTAGAGACCTACAGTCATAATATGTACTGCTAAACGTTAAAGCAATTAACAATATATTTCATTCTAGCACGATAAAGTACTACCAATACACTTAATAAATAACGTGTGTCTCTATCTACTTAATCTCAAATCGATTTCATTGGCAATTCCGAGAGTGACTGAAAGGGGGTTCTCAACGCGTGCATTGATTTATAATTTAATTAATTCGAACATAACTATAAAACACTCCTTAATATATATGTATGTGTGTGAGTGAGTGTACAACATGTGGCAACACAAAGCGTCACCTCCTCGTCTTCAAAAATCATAGGAGAAATTTGATTGGATTTTTTGTTTACAGCTTCAAGTCAATTAATCATATACTGTGGCAGGCTGATATTGAGCTAAATCACGCTGGCAGATAAAAGCATCTTGGCTCTGAGGATTGCGACCATAATGCGATGAATAATGATTATACACTTCGTAGAAAATGCTGTTGTTGCGATTATCACAGTTTGAAGAGGACGAGGGAAGACTTGGAGGTGACGACTCCGAATGTCAGCACATTGAAGTTTCTTCGCCTACAAAGAAGCATAAAAACCGGTCATTGTGACACTCAAAATCTACATGAGCCACGATGATGAAGAATTAACTCTATGAATCCTACGGACCTTCGAGTGTGCAAGCGACATTTTCCAGGCGGTGAGCAAGGTGCATCTTCTTACAGTACGGCTCCATTTCTAAAGCTTCCAAAATCTGAAAGAAAGAAAGAAAGGTGAAAAGTTATTGACAATTCCCAATGCACAACTTATCTACAATGTTTGTGAGGGATGTAGAACCACATATGCATACCTGATTGTTGTACTGGGTAACATAAATATAAAGCTCTTTCAACGCCGCCGCATGATCAAAGTGCGCAACGTGAGCCATGGACAACTGCTGCATTGCAGAGTTCATTTCTTGACCAGAGATTTGTGGAAGGATTCTGATATCGTTGTAAAACTTGGAGACAAGATTCCTGTAATGTGGGATGTCCTTTGCGAACAAAAGTTTGCTGGATGGCGAATCTTTTCCCAGTCTTTGCTCTGACGTGGCACACGAGTCCATAAGTGTTTGCATGATCACACTGAGACTTGCTTCGACAGTTGATGACTTCTCCACGTCAAAGATAAAGTCTGGGTTTTTGATGAAGTTTATCCAGAAGCGTAGTGGATAGCTGGGAATTTTAAGAAAACGTGATTCGTAAGAGATCTGTCCGAGACTGGAAAGACTTTATGTAAGTATTCTAGCTTAATTTCAGATGGATAGTGACACGCAGGCATGTACCTGTTTGACTTCCACGCATGAACAACTTCCGGATCGAGAATATTGTGCCGTTTTGCGGCTTCATCAAGCAGATCGAATAGCCATTTAATTGCGGGAGGGAGTGCGTCAGTCACCGTGAAGACGGCTTCGAAGAAATCATCGACAAATTTCTGAATGGTTCCTTTCGTTGACAAGAGTCGAGTTAAGAAGATCTCGGGGATGGCCTTGTGAGTTCGATCTCGTTCGGCTTTGGTGCCACCACCGGGAATATGCTCGTCGATAGGTTTGACGAGGTGAAACACTGGCGTCTCTCTTGAGCTGAGACTACCTAATGTCATGTTCATTCCCATGTTCACCCCATTGCTCACCCCGATCATTGGCGACATTCCGCTGTTTAAGTAAGCTCCAGAATCTGAAAACACGACATGCAATTGTTGAGGGCTCTCCACTCGAATGGTTAACCCGGTATTTTCAAATTGTGAGATAGTTAAACACTTACATGTGTGATAGTTACATGGTTTTTTACAAAGTGAAAGATTATTTGGATAATGGTCATTTGGTCGGGCAAGAAGAGACATCACGGCGGAATCCTTAACACCGTAATGCGCCAAGGTATTCAACTTCTTCCATCCCCCAACTGATCTTGTAGTAAGATCTTCGTCCTGAAGTGTGAGGTGTCCTCCTCGACCATGGCGCCATTCTACGTAATATAATTACCATTAATTTGCTGGCGTTCAGAATATCAAGCTGAAATTCACCTCTTTACTCTGTTGTTCACTTACCCAAGTCCAAATCATGGATTGACGGACGAAGACTAAAGTGTGTGTTTTTGTACAGGGCGTCTAATATCTTCGATTTCACCTGACTTATTGTATCACAGTCCAATACCTTGCACTGTATTTTTTCCTCCAGTTCCTCCTGAACTACTTGGAAAGTCTGAAATGATAATACCATCATCTTTTGTAATATATATTTTCAAGCCGGTCTTTTCGTCCGAGCAAAAAAGGACATAACGAGTGTACACTTACCTGATAAGACTGATATGGGATTTTCTCATAATACGGATCCTCTTGGACAAGATGAATAGTCTGTACAGAAAAAACAAACGTGGTTAGCATGCTTTGGAAATATATTATTATTAAGGGAAATTTTAGACTAATGTAAAGCTGTTAAGCTTACAACAATTGAGTAATCCATTGGTTCTCGAAGCAACCTCTCTTCAGAGAGTGAGTATCGTGCGTCATTTGTTATAGCGTCGACAGGACCCTTCTCGATTTGAAACTTAATAGCCTTAAACAGGAGGAATAATGAAGGGCCCACTTGGTCCTTCAAATAGTTATACATACACAGTGCCATCCAGTTGGACAGCATTTTCTCCACCACAGTCTCAGTACGACGGAGCATCACTTGCGGATGCTTCGATCCTACAGACTTATTGATTAGCTTGTGCAAAAGACTCTGGAGTATGTCAGTGGCGTACTCCATCTTCCCCATCAGAATGATCATGAGAAGAGACGCTACGTTCACCCTGCAATTAAGCGTAAAAGGATGTCATTACACCTGAAACAATACGAAGTATGCGCAGACATGTCATGACACTTGACAGTCAAAAGTCTTACTTGTCTCGAAGTTTAAAGCTTCTCTGACCCTCCAAGGTTTCAATAAAAGTTAGTAGGAAGTACTTGTTATTCAAGAGCAGTTCAAACTGGCTCATAGCAGCGTCGTAATTTGTTGAGGGGCAGTCGATTCGCATCTACAAAGAACATCAATCTCCATTACATGTTTTCCTTTATGTAATAAATGCTTTCAGTTTTGTGAAATATTCCATACCTTTGGATCCCGAAGAATTGGGTGCTCGGTGACCCCAGGGAAAAACACTTTCATAACGTAATTCTTGTGATCCAACGTTGGAATAGCAGAAGCTCCCAAGTCTGCCGTCAAATCTCTCATGTCAGTTTGGAGTTCAGCAAATGCTGGAGAGATTAACAATGATATGGTAACTTAAAAATTCTCGGTAACTTTAGTTGCTGACAAGTATTTCACTTTAAACTAAATTACCTTGCTTGCACTCTGAGCGCACGTTACTCTCCAGTGTGTCCATCTGGATTTGAATCCTCTTATACTCACGTTCCGCTTGCGTGGACTTGCGACGGTACAACAGAACAATAACTCCGAACAAGAAAAGAAGGATGATGGCTGTGACGGATACAATCCAGTACGCTTCCGACGGGAACACGGAATTTTTGGTGAGCTCGTACTGCAAATAACCGACTTGGAATTTCAAAAACTGGCCAATTTTTACAGTCACCATAGGAAGCCCTCTGTCATCATTGCCTGATGGCTGAAATTCAGGTGGGTTGCAGAACAACTGTGTCCTCGCCAGTGACGTCACATTACATTTTTGGGAGCCAATCATCACCGTCAAATCTGTTTCGTCGCATGCCTCACTCAGATTTTCTCCCTGGTAGAAATGAAATTAAGCAAAACAAATTTAGACCCGTGACACACAAAACCTATAAAAATCACAACCTAAAACACTGCTAGAGCTTGCAGCGTCTCACCTCAATAACCAAGGGATTTCCTTTGAATAATTTCAAGTTATTTGGGAACGGCGTGACGATAGGGTCTTCAACGTATATCAACTGGCACTTGTCCGAGGGCAAATGATTTTGCAAATTCATCACAGACTCCACATTGTCCATGACAAATCCAATCCGTTTTGTTACTTCAAATGCCCGATCCCCTCGTCGTCCAGTCGCCCCTCGAACAGAGCGTCGCGAGCTCAGTCCGTCCAAACCGACTCTTGGAAGATAACCTACTCGTTGCTCCCAATCCGAATTGATTGGAGGTGATGGACACTCGATTTGAGTTGGATTGATGACAGTACAAGTCTAATATAACCAGGAAGTCATTGATCACTTTTTTCAATCTTTGTCCAAATCGAATAAAATTATTACGAAATTCACCAATTCCCAACTCACCGTTCTATTAACAATGTTCGGAGTGTGCTGGTCAAAGTACACAATCATTTCAGGACTCTGAATAGCATCAAAGTTGGTTCCATGAACTGTGATCATTCGCCCTCCGGACGCAAAACTTTTCAACGGCTTAATCTCAATGATGGTCGGGTCTGGCATGTATCGAAACAAGAAGCCATCTTCGAGCACCCTCACAGCATTGTCGACGGTAACTTGAAGTCGTCCAATGGACTCATTCAAACTGGCGGCGGATGTTGTACAGGTAATGCGAGAGCTGGAAGAATGTGTAGCGTTTACATGACAAGCGTAGTCTTTCAGTTGGACTCTGATGCTTGATCCAATATTTAAATGTGATCCCATAATGGTTAGTTGAGTCCCTCCGCTTCTAGGTCCCTTATTTGGTGTAACCCCTGACACGCGAATACTCTGTAAAACATCCATACAAAATAAAAAAGTCAGCTTTTGCGCATACTGAAACAACTCCAGTCAAATCGTATTTTACAGTAAAAATCCATTAAATAAGGCCTTCACAAAAAGTACAAAAAAAAATCAAAACGCACCTTATAGTTATAGTGGACTGAGGAATTGGTGAAACCCACAGCATTTCCGACCCTGATTGCACTGTCAAGCTCCCGATCCACAGGACCAGTTCGACAGACGATTTTCACCGACACCTGAAGCATTTTGACATGTTACAATAGTGGGCACCTTGAGTGACCTTTCAAAAGCTACAACTTAATCAAGATATTCTCAAACCTGGTAATCGACCAGCTCACAAGGCACATGACCAATATGAATCTTTCCACGAACATCCTCCTCCTTCAGGCCGAGATCAGACCCTTCGATTGTCAGCAAAGTTCCACCCTCTATTGGACCACTAAGTGGCTTTATCTGTAACGCAAAAAAAATATTTAATGCCAACCACTCTCCAATCATCATTTACAATAAAAGTCAGAAAACCATGGGTAAAATCCTACTATTGCCGCTGCGAATTTGCTAAAAAGCATACAGTAATTTCGCTGAGCTCCCCCAGAATTTATCTTTTTCAAACAAGAAAAAAAACAACTTCAGCAGAAAAGGTTGCTAACAGCATCTCATCCCCTCCCGATGTGCACCATCGCGTCTAATGACTTTGAGGCGAGCTTGAAAAATAATGAAACTCTCTCTTTCATACAGCTTTTGTACTCGTGAAAAGTTGTAAGATGATAGCCGCTCTTAATGTTGCTGCAGCCAGCATTATGCAACCCCCTCTTTGACATTTTAGGTTTGAGTACACTGACGAAATGATGTGTGAATGAAAGTGAGATTGAGAGAGAGAGAGAAAACGAAGGGGGAACTTTTAGCTTCATTGTTCGATTCAATTTTCGCCCGTGTGTGTGGCCTTTCTTCAAAATACCTACTTGTGTTGTTGGATGAAAGAAATGGTCAAGTCTTCAAACTCTAGAGAATGAATAGTGTTTTCTCTCTGGAGTCTCATCTAAATCACTAAGCAGTCCACATCAATATCACACAATCCTCTCGTTCCCTCACTGTATGTCTCATTCATTCATCCGTCGCTAAAGCTTTCTCCTCCTTTCTTCACGCATAGCGTCGTACAATCCATCTTGAAAAATTGAAGTGAATGAGGGGAAGAGGACGTTGTGGAGAGGGTGAGTGAGCTGTGAAGGAAGGGACTTGAAAGAGGAGAAGAAAGGAGTGAAAGAATCGTCGTCACTAAGCCAACTAAGGTATATTTTTCCGGGAAAAGGAAGAAAGCAATGTATACTCCACTTCATACGTAACAACTCCCTCACCACGTCACCATAGATCGGAGTACAAAATGTGTAACGAATAAGTACCATCACAACGTACAGCCGGGAAAATGAGTGACCATTCACTGAGATCTTTAGAGAAAACTCTCTCTTTCTCCTACAGACACACACAGGTCGTACAACGGATAACAAAAGAGGCTATTCCTTTGGACAATAATAAAGGAGAAGTCACTTGTCATTCCATTCACCGCTGAAAAGCGTAATAAAAGCGTAAGCACCAAGTCAGGAAATGAGCGACAATCGCCATTCATCGATTCACCAGCAACAGACAAGGGACGACTCTCGTAGTAATGTGATATAGATTCATGAGGTGCTTTCCATCCGTACAAATATCCATGTCTCAATCAATAATCAGACCTACTTAACCTTTATCATCACAATATATACCACTTTGCGCAATGCCACGTAATATGTAGCCATCAAAATGATTTTTAATATTTGCCCATACTAATTCTTCATAATAATTTCATCCTAATACACAACCGTTACGATTGAAATTCTTGAATGTAATCCAAGTGACAAAGTTTTAAACAGAATTGGTCCCTATCAAGAAATAAAAATACCTTTCATGATTTCATCTCAATAAATAAAAGAGTGAGAAATGAAACTGTAGCGTTTGTTTCCAGTATAAGTCGAAGTTGAGAGATGAACTGTAGAATAAACTCATGAAGTGCTTCGTTCGTTGCACAGTTCTTAAATTCTCAGTATCTCTCAACATGTCATCTCATCACACACACAACAATAATGACAGTTAGCTCACGGAATAGATTACAGAACTCACGCTCCACAGCTAACCTCCTCCCCAATCATGCATCAGCACATTTTTTTTTAAAAAAAGAGACAAGGATCGTATCAGTTACATAATGCGAGGCATTCTCGAAGTAGCCGTGACAAACAATCTCGGCGCATTCTACAAACATGGCGAGAAAAAAAGTTGAATCCTTCTTCCTTGCATTGTCTCTATAACAAAATGGATTCAGCTGCTTTCTTAATTCATTTCGTGCGATCCACAAATAGGCAGAAATATAGGAGGGCAAACGTAGATCGGGAGATGGAACAAAGAAAAGATGAGAGAAAAGTGAGTACCACAACACGACGACGTTTTGACGATGACTTCGGCTTGTGTTCAGAAGAAGATTCCTTTCCTAGTCATGCGTGTGTGTGTTTGATGCATTTCAATTGATCAGTTTTCCTTACCCTTTTCCGATGATGTCAGGGGCTCTCCAATGCGTTAAGCATGTATTATGTATCACATCCCATTTTCTACGTTTCACATGCACCATCAAATTGTGTGCAAAAGTTTCAAGTCAGCATGACTCGGCATATATTACCATGGAAATCCAAGTGATCATGTTGCTCCTGCATTGTCTCGTTAATGATATGCCAAAAGACGGAAAGGTAAATTGACACAAGAGATTAGGATCGATGCTAATTTGAGGGAATTGAGACGACTACTACAAACACACTGTGATGCACACACAGATTATAAGCGTCTCTTACTACTGGTGAATTCTCTGATCATCGTTGTCATCAAGAATAAAATAAGCCTTCGCCTCCTCACTCAACATCAAGTTACATTTTCATACTGTAGAAGCCCCCTTTAAATGCAGGCTCCTGACTTACCACATCAATGCGCGGTTTTGGACATTTGGACACAGGCGACTTGAGGCAGGACTCTCGGAAAGTGCACTGTTCCCCACACCATGTGCACTTGTACTTCGCATTGCTCGGAGTGACACACAAAGAGCAGTCCGGGTGACCACGGTGAGAGCCAAGAATCTCGCATTTGTACAGCGTAAAATTCATTGTGTCCAGATGATGATTCTCCTTCCAGATCACCGTCACACTTCCCTCGTACTCACCAGCTTGACTTTTATAGGAGAGCTGTAAAACAAGGAGAATTCCTCATAAAAACTCAGAGAACATCGGTTCCATTTTAGTAGAGAAAGACACAGGAACTCGAGGATTATCTGTACTTTTACTTCAGCGTATTAAATTAGCACTTTTAATGGGCTTTTCAAAGTGTCACGGTACACCAAACAAACGCCACGGGAAACACAGGGAGATGGAAAGGCGTATATAGTAAACCTGTCAATAATGCGGGAAAGGAATTGAGGCATTTCTGTAGTAACCTATCACTAATCTACTCGATTAGTAATGGGAGTAAAAATCCTGAAAGAATTCGAAATGATTTCAAAACAAAAAAAAGACAGAGAGAATAAGATTTCTTCCGAGAGGATTTACTGGAAAAGGTTTTTTGCACTTTTTATGTACGCATGCACATGCTCTCCGTAGGCATAGTATACTGAAATCGTCCTGTTTTAACGGTGGTGGTCGTTGGGTGTGTGTGTTTGGTGTCAGTAAGTATGTGTCGAAAGAGCGTTTCATTTAGTACCAGAAAACACGACGAGCAGACACCACACCACCACCAACCCAAAGCTGTAAAATTTCTTCACATTTTTATGGGTACTAAATGTCAGGCAAAGGAAGTGAAAACCGTAGTAGTAAACTCAAAGTTCCACTTCTCCCATATTATTCCTTTTCCATGCACAAGCAACACACACACGGCTTTTTTAAACGTAACGACATCGACGCAGGACGAGACGACTTGGAGAGTTGTTGGAAAAAAGCTTTTGCATTATATCTACGGAAAATGTGTTTGCGTATGTCAATAATATGGGAAACAGGAGCAAAAGAGACTCGTACACACGAGGACGCACTATCGAAACTCTGCATCTGCATATTGTGTGTCCCCTTTTTGAAGTTAAGGGTTTCCAACCTCACTAAAACTGAGAGGAAAAAAATCTTTAAAAAACGAATGCTTTTAGCTTTGCTATTTTTTATGACAGAAACAAAACTCGAATTATAAGCAGGCGAAAGAGGTTTCTTTCGAAATACCTATAAAAAACTTTGAAAGAGATAAGTGATCGGAGTTGGTCGTTGATGGTGGTGGTGTGTGGGAAAAAGTTAATTACGGGCAAGCACACATTATTGCTCTCTCGTCATAAAGTAAAATGGCTTTAAGAGTGCCAGTTACTAAAGACCGGAGGAGAGAATGGGCAGACCGCTATATAAAAGGGAGTAAAGTAAAGTGTGAAAATTAAAGCGTACATTAGCTTCGTCACAAACGACAAATCTGCTCCCATCCACTCTCGCGGCGACTCGAACATTTGTGTTCTCGATGTGGATGATGCAGTGGACGTCGGAATGGGTGGCCTGCAACAAATAGAACATTTTTTTCAATACATTTTTTGTTACAAAAATCTTTTGGTAGGAAGCATCAATAATATTCTCGGGGGCTGATACTCACCTGGCGTGGCAAGTTTTCTACCTCCAATCGAATTCGTTTCGGAACATTGTTGGCGAAGAGTAAGGGCTCTGTTGGATTGCGGAATCTAGGACAGAAGCCGGAACCGTGCGTGGCCATTTGAGCAGGATTCTGGAATATCAAAATGATTGTCATTTAATACATGCACAATCTCAGTTCAGTCACACACTGGAATTTGCCCAAGTTTCGAGTTTCAGAGGAATTACACTGTAAGACTCCAGGACTAACAATTGTTTAACCCAAGCGGGTCAAAACTGTGTAGTAACAGTCATCTAGATCCATTATAGATTCTATAGAAGTATAAGCTGTGACACGTCGTTCAGGCAAATAGCGTGCTTAATTTATCGTCAACTAAGGAAACTCGAGGGCACTCGTCAATAATTTCTGTAGATACATATTTCGTAGTTAATCGCACCAAGGAGTGAAATTGTCACCTCCTCATTACTGTTTTCATTCACTCTCACCGATATGCACTGGAGGGGCGCATGCAAACCATCAGTGTAAGAACTCTCGTGAAGTGTTTTTTGGAGCAGTGTGTGGCTGCTGGAAATGACAGGAGGCGAGGCTACTCAAATCATTTCCAGAATACCAATTCCTTTTTGCATTACACCCTCTCCACTGCTGATGTTGCTCACACTTTTACAGAGCACACAAAATTTTACAATGCGCTGTGACAACATTTCCCTGCATTTTCCATTCTCAAAGCAAATGCAATCGTAGTTTGTTGTCACAAGTCCGCTCAGCTAATTTTTCAGAAGAAACACCACTCGACATTATAAAAAAAAGGTTTCCAACGCAAAACTCTGATTCCAGCGGATGCACACATTAGCTTGGCAAATCGTTCAATTGGAAACATGTTGCGTTTTCTCATTCAATTTTTTATTTACAACAAAACTACGTCCTTGAGGAGAAAGCCGAGTTGATCAGTCACAAATGATAATAAATTGTCGTGAACGGAGAAAACCAATTTTAGTGAGACTTTCGCTTTATCTCTCTCCGTTCTCCACACGTTTTATGTTGACACAAGCAAAGTGCGTGCAGCGTGACTAAAAGGTGAAAGCGTACGCGAAAAAAAAAGAGGGAAAGCAGGGAACGGAGAATGATCGAGACAGAGAGAAAAGAAACTTATGACTTCAATACACAAGGAACGCATCCATGCATTTTCATGAATGAGGAAAAAAGTTCAATATATTTCCTCCACCAAGCGAATTCCGTTGCTCGCGAGAGTAGCAGCATCAACACAGAGGCACACTGGCTGCATACAAAAAAGTGGAGAGAGTTGCACTCTTCTTTTTTTGGTAAAAGTCCTTTTTTCCTTGAGTGCATGTGCTCAGCTCACTCACACACAACTTACAAAGCTTCTCCTCCCACATTTTCTTTCGTATTTTCTAAAGTACATACACAACACATCCCATCACATACACAACATAACTGTGTGTAGACACATTCTCATTTCCTACTTTAGGATTCGTTCATGGTTCAATGCTCCAGGAAAAAAAAGTTGCATCTCTCTCCCTGCAATCTGGCTCGAGTGAGTGTTTACTTTGGAACACACTAAACTAATGCGCCCTTTTCCTCAAAACATGTATTGTTATACTCAGACGAAAAAAATCGTGAGTATATCTATAAGCACGCATTGTATTGATAAGTGTGTATCACAGTTTGTGCATTATGCCATATTCTCCTGTCAATACGTGTACGCACACATTTTTTGTTGTGCGGAGAAAGCGCTACGTTTTTTTTTCTTCTTGAGAGTAACCAACCATCTACGAAATTTGCTTCCACCTTCTTTCTCACTTTCCCGTTTTCCCTTCTCTCTGTCAATCGACGCACTCGAATTACACAAGGGGAGAAAAGCGATGCGTAAAGAAAATCGCAAATGGAAACAGTTTCACTCTCTCCAATAAAGTAGAAAGTAGCGAAAAAGGGAAAGAAATGTTTTCCCTGCCTTCTTCCCCTCAGGATTTTTTCATTGCCAATCGTTCAGCTTAAAATATACATAGACCTCTGCTCTGACTTCATGTATCAATTTATGCATTGCATTTGCGGATGGTTAAAATAATGATTTCCAACGCACCAACCCCATTTCCTATCGAGTCAACGTGGTGAAGCGAGGGACTCTGACTGGAAAAGCCATTTTTCTCAAGAAACAGACAATAATGCAGAGAAAGTGAAGGAGGAGCGGAGTGGTGCTGCTATCGCACCAAATTTATAGACGCTGTGGAGAAAGTAAAGCATGAAATGATAAAAGGAAGTGCATAATAATATTGTTAAGATAAAAGATGAATAACCACCGCATCCACACACAAGATACACTCACCCCCTTGTATTCACAGAGGCACGTACATTGTTCCAACTTAATTTTAAGGGAAAAGCAAACCTTTTTTTAAAAAAAAAATGGTAAATTTATCATATTATTATCATGTACACACTTGAAAACTGCAACAGGGAACAGAGGGTCAGGAAAGAACAACAAACAATATCATCTCTCCAAAAAAAGGAACCTTCGTTTTAAAACAATACCAAATCATACCCATCCAGATTCTCTTTGTTTACGCGAAGAAAGGGAAATGGTGAAAAAAATACGGAACGATGAAGGTTTGAGAAAAATACCCTTTTTGAGGTGGAGAACGAAAGCAAACAAGTCTGTTGGCTGCAAGGAAAGATAAGAGTTCACAGTACAAACACAAAAGAAGCGAAGGCAAAAGAGGCAACGCGAGAGTCAAAAATGTTGCAACCGTTTTCTCAGATCTTTCCACATGGAGAAAGTCGTAAACTTCAACAAGTTCCTCATATAGTTCAAATAAAACGTCTCTTCAACCTTCATTATTATCATCGTATACAGAGTATTCTTCGCAATAAAAATAAAAGACTGTGTATCTCCTCGGATCGTTCCTTCTCTGTCTCTCTTGTTGGAACAATACGGCTTGTGTGTCTGCCATGAAACAAAAATCAGTAGTAACGATCAACGCTTGTGTTGTCAAAACCAATACGAGAAACGCACACACCACCTCGCTTTCTCAGACCATCTCCGTTCTCTCTGTCGATCATAAAATTTTATTTGAGAAGTCAGAATGCGCACTTCAAGAAGATTGAATGAAATGAAGCACCGACTCACGACAATTTGATATCTTTTTCGCCGTGAGAGCCCACTTTTAAATTTATCATTAGGCTTGTGCGACGAGAAACGTAATGGAGCTTCAGCTGTTGTAACGAGGTGTACAAATTGCATGCTCAAGTGACGTCAAAATTAAGTGAGATGAAGATCGCAAAAATAAAACGGAATTGATTCCAAGATGTTCCACATCTCCAGATTCCGCATGACACGTCCCTGGATTTCGGCTATGATCTATGTAGGCTATCTACACAAAAGTATTAATTTTTTATCTCGATTTCAGATCCAATCGAACATTGCACTGCGGCCAGATAAATATAGACGTACTCACACTTCCGTCGCGCCATGCATCAAAACAAACAAACACGTACGATTGGATTGAAAGTAGAACAAAACTTTTTGATATACCTTACACAGTGGATTGGCATATTTGAGCAGACAGGGAAATCCTTTAAGCTGGAGTACAACTTTTGCCAATCTTTCCAAGATTTGCAAAGTTTAGAATTCAAACCAGCTTCCTGCTCTTCTTCCGAATCGAATTTTCTACTAACTATCTATACGACGGACCTGCATGTACGTAAATATACAAACACGCACATGAGGAGATGACTCCCAAAAAAATTCTCCTCTCTACTGGGACAGCTCCATTTAAAGTTTCCCCTAGCAATTCCTTTTTATATTCCTATAAAATTAAATCTCAAGTCCGGCAAATTCTTGTGATTGCAAGGGAACCAGTGTAAGATGTATATTTATCGGGAAGCCGCTACCTTTGCTGTACAAAAAACACTACCAATCCAGATTACGGATTATGCTTTTCCTGCCATACACACAGACGTATGCATGTAGAGAAACTGTACGTGTATATGTGCTCCCAAAAGTGGAGGAACTTGGATTCCTAGAAAAATATGTAGGGCGACGAGAGTGCGAGACTAGCAGGAGAAACTGTACAAATAAATTTTATTTCAATCTACATGTAGCCGAAGGTGAAGATTTAGTGAGGCCGAGCAAAAATAGCAAAAGCACGTTTCCCTATCTAAGAACTAATTCCGAACGGAACTAGCAGATTATCATGGCCATTTGTACCTCCACCATTACGGTGACTAGCCTTTATTATAGGCCTTGAAAGATTAATACACGTATTTATATACGTGCAAAAGTTATAGTGGAGAACGGAAGAGAGGAAAGGATAAAGAAAGTCAAACAGGCAGGGAGAATTCCATGACAAGTCAATCTCGTGCGAGAGAGAAAGCTGGAGAGTCAGAGAGAAAAAATAGAAAATACTATAAGGAAGTGGGATGAAAGAGTGAGAGCGGAGGTGGAAGGTACACAAGAGAAGTATCTACGTATAAGTTTACATGTAAACACACACTACGCTTTTTATAGAGGAAATGAAAAGGAATCTAATATCTCTGTATATCTATAGTATCTACAGTATATCATGCCGACGAAGAACACATGAATAACAGCAAAGGGCGAGTCTATATAACATCGTGTTTCAAGCTTCGCGAGTGAAAGTGTAGAGCACAGGTTTCTTTCTCCCTTGCCATATCTTCTCTCCGCAGAGAGAGAGAGAGAGAGAGAGAGAGAGAGAGAGAGAGAGAGAGAGAGAGAGAGAGAGAGAGAGA